>WOXC01011084.1:0-170000 GCA_011680675.1 Gymnobelideus leadbeateri | reverse complement strand
AAACAAAACAAAACAAAAATCTAGCTGTGTGACCTTGGGCAAGGTACTTAATCCCAATTGCCCCCCAAAATAGCAAAAAAAAAAAAGGAATAACTGGCATTCTTATAAATTTGATTCAATTCTCTATATTAGAGAAATAAAGCCTTTACCAGAGTCACTTGCTGCAAATTTTTCCCCATTTCCTGTTTTAACTTTTTTTGGTTGCATTGGTTATGTTTGTGCAAAAATTTTTAATTTTATAAAATCAAAATTATTCAGTTTACATTTTGTAACACTCTCTTGTTTTAGTCATAAATTCTTCTTTTTTCCCATAGATCTTAAGGGTAAATTATTCCATCTTGCCCTAAATTGCTTATATCACCCTTTAGGTCTAAATCATGAATCCATTTTGACCTTATCTTGCTATATGGTGTACGGTGTTCCTCTAAACCTAGTTTCTGCCATTCTCTTCCCCAGTTTTTACAACAGGCTTTTGTGAAATAATTAGTTTCTGTCCCCAAAACCTTGATCTTTAAGTTTATCAAACACTAAATTACTATGGTTGTTTACTGTAGTAAATGTAGTGTAATGTAGTTTTCACATAATCTATTCAACTGAACCACCCCTATATTTTTAGCCTATATGAGATTATTTTGATAATTATCACTTTGTAAAGCAGCTTGAGCTCATTTATTGCTATGCTACTTCCTTCATTTTTAAATCTATTCCTTGATATTCTTGATTTTTTGTTCTTCCAGGTGAATTTTGTTATTATTTTTTCTAACTCTATAAAAATTGGTAGCTTAATTGGTATGGCACGGAAGAAGTAGATCAATTTTAGTAAAATGTTCAGGTTTATTATATTATTTCAGTCTACCCATGAGCAATTAATATTTCTTCAGTTATATTTGAAATTTTTTTTTGTCAAAAGTGCTCATCATTATGTTCTTGGTTTGTCTTGGTAGGTAGACTTTCAAGTATTTTATATTGTCAGCAATTATTTTAAATGGAATTTCTCTATTTCTTGCTGTTGGACTTTGTTGGTAATATGCAGAAATGCTGATTAGTTATGAAGGTTTATTATATATCCTTCAACTTTGCTAAAGTTTTTAATTATTTTGGGTAGTTTTTAATTGATTCTTTAAATAGATCATCATATCATCTGCAAAGAGTGATGGTTTTATTTCCTCATGACCCATTCTATTTGCTTCAATTTTTCTTCTCATTGCTATAGCTAGAATTTCCATTACAATATTAAATAATAGTGGTAATAATGGGGACTCTTGCTACACCTCTGATCTTACTGGGATGACTTCTAGCTTACCCAATTACAAATAACACTTGCTGATGCTTTTATATAGATACTAATTATCATTTTAAGGAAAGTTCCATTGAGTCCTGTGCTCTCTAGTGTTTTTAATAGGAATAGTTGTTGTTTATTTGTCACAGACTTTTTCTGAATCTATTGAATCACTGGATTCTTTCCATTTCTATTTTGCCCTTTGGTTCTAGTATATCAGAGCAGTTTTTCTTGATAATTTCTTGGAATATGAAGTCCAGGCTCTTTTATTTTTTTCTTGGTTTAAGGTAGTCCAGTAATTCTTAAATCATTTCTAATGGATGTAATTTTCCAGGTCAATTGTTTTTCCAATGAGGTAGTTTGTATTTTCTTCTATTTTTTCCCATTCTTTTAATCCTATTTGATTGGTTCTTGGTGTTTTATAGACTCATTAGCTTTCGCTTGCCTAATTTTAATTTTTAAGGAATTATTTTCTTCAGTGAATTTTTGTGCCTCCTTTTACATTTGCTCAGTTCTACTTTTTTTTTTTTTCCAATTGAGAAATTTATTTAAATCAAATAGGTGTCTCATTGTCTCTAAGCTTAGAAGAACGTGTTGGGCCTCTTGGTAGTAAAGCGTGGCTTGTGCTGGCGACACAGAACTCTGTGGGGCAGAGGGAACTTGATTTTGGAGTCGTGAAACTGCTTGACTGCGGGCCGGCGGCATTTACTGGCAGGAATTTCTTCCACTTTCATGATCTGGATAGAGTGGGCCCGGGCACGGTGACGGGCTCCCATATCTCGGTAGCACTGAGTGACAGCACCAGCAGTGGTCAGGTCCCTGTACTCCCTGTACATGTTGTGGGTCCCACTCCTGGAATCGTAACGCAGCCAGATGCCAAAGTTCTTCACTCTAAGAGGAGACTTTTCAAAGACCTGGCCACAGTACACAATCTCTCCAGAAGACTTCTTCATCTTCTTCAGCTGGGACACGAAGTACCAGAACCGGGACTTGGCCACAACATGATTAGGAGCAAAGATCCGCATGCGATAAAGCGGCGGCACCGGGCTCTTGGGAGTGGGCAGGCAGCGCCCAACTACCTTATACTCTCTCAGGGTGCCCGAGGCCTTCATGGTGCTGCCACCTCAAGCCCCGCCAACCCGCAAAAGCTCAGTTCTACTTTTTAAGGAATTTTTTTCCCTAATGAATTTTTGTACTTCTTTATTTTTTTTTTTTTTTCATTTAGCCAGTTTTACTTTTTAAGGAATTGCTTTCTGTGGTGAATTTTCACATAGTTTTTTTTTCCATTTATTTTTCTTTCACCAAGATGTTGACTTTTCCCCCCATAATTTTCCCCATTTTCTTTGACCTCTCCTATTTGCTTTTTAAAATCCTTTTTTTAGGTCTTCTAGGCTTTCTTTTTTGGGTATGTAGACCAATTGGCTTTTGTATTTGAGGCTTTATATGTATTTATTTTGAAATATTTGTCCTCTTTTTAGTTTGTTCCTTGATCCTTCTTGTCACCATAGTAACTTTCTATGTTCAAGTTCTTTTTTGTTTGCCTTTTGCTTATTTTTACCTATTTTTTTGAATTTTCTTGTAAGAATTAGTCTCTGCACCTGTGTTTTAAGCTTCTTGTTCTGGGGCTTAGGACCTTTTTGCTGGCTTTAACTGGAGAGGGGGCCTCCATGCTGACTTGTACTAGTGGAAGTGTTTTCTTTTTAGCATTCTCTGGGGTTGGAGCCTCACTAATGGCCTCTCCCAGGGGCAGCACCCCACTGTTGACTTGTTTTGGGGATGAGACTTACTGTTGGCCTATGCCAGAGGTATCCCCTTGTTATTATAGTTGCTGTTTTAATTTTCATATTTATATTTTATTTTTTGCTGTATAAAGTGAAAATTTTACATATGATTCACAATTGTCATGAGTTCATCTTTTTTATTTAAACAGTTGACTGCATGCTAATGCAAATTGCACTCACATGATGTAAACATAATTTCACTTGGTACATATTCTGCATTGTAAGGAAAGAAGTTAATGATAAACTGTTTTCTTCAATTTCAGATTAATCCAAATATTTTGGTAGTAACAAACTTGTGCTCTAAAACATTGTTTTCATGTTTTTTTTAAATACATAAAGCCCTTGTTTCGCTTAAGTACATGCCAAATTAAATTTTCCCAATGGCTTATAAAATGAGCCATTTTCCACAATAAGTTAATCTAACTGTATCTAAGAGAACTGCTAAAACTATAGGCCTTAATGTTAATATCATACTGGGCACAGAAGTCCTCAACAGGTGATTTTTTAAAATTCAAAACTGAAAAAGCAATTCTCACCAGAAAGATAATTAAGCCAACTTGATAAAAAGTATTGAAATCATCCAAACTTTTAATGTTCAAGACACTTCAGGTGCTTTCTTTTTTTATTTTATTTACTCTGCTGTAGATTTCCTTCTTGATCTGTATGAATTATAGACTTACTTTCATATAAAGTAGTGCTCAGTTCTGCAAATGCTTTGTAATATGTATTACTATGTTCCACTCCACACAAATAAACATTAATAGGTCCCTTTGTACTCCTTATCTGTACTGTTATACAGGTTTCTTTAGGAGTGGGCACTTTCAATTAGGTTTCTTCTGAAGCCTTGATTGCATAACATTCTGTTCATGTAAAGCTTGAATACTATGGATATCTTGATAGGTCACATATGCTAATCTTACATTTTCTTTGTCATCTGTTAGTTTAAACAGCTGCTGAGCACAGTCCTTAATTAATTCACCCAAAAGTTTTTTCCACTGCTATTAAATCAGTAAGTTCATCCTTTACCTTCTTTTGCTGGAGTACTTTTGATCCAAAATCACCAAATTCAGATACAATCTACAGAATATGGTTCATAGATATTTTTTTTTTACTTTTTTTTTTTTTTTTTAAAGCAATTGGGGTTAAGTAACTTGCTCAAGGTTACACGGCTAGTCATTTGATTTATGCGTGGGTGCTCATTTTCTGAGGCCGGATCTGATCTCGGGTCATCCAAACTCCGAGGCCGGCGCTCTTACTCACTGCGCCACCTAGCCGCCCCTTTAGGGCAATTGGGGTAGAGTAACTTGCCCAAGGTTACACGGCTAGGTTTTTGTTTTGTGCGGATTAGGTGTCGGAGGCCGGCTCCGAACTCAGGTCCTTCTGATTCCAGGGCCGGCACTCTATTCACTGCGCCACCTAGCCGCCCCTTCATAGATATTTTTGAATGAATTTGATTCCATCTAATATATTGGGATGCCTTATACTCTTTGTTTGCATTCTCCCAATGTTGTTGCAACTTCATATAAATCAAGAATTCCACCAGGAGCAGATTTGATGTGTTCCATAACCTCTATATAATCTCATAAATCTATGAGTTAAATAATACAAAAATACATCATAAGGAGATTTTTTTCACTCTTAGTGCTTCAACAGGTTGTCTATGTGGACTGGCATCTGGGGGATCCTGCCCATTGACTCCAGCTTCCTTGGTGTCCTCAGCAGGGTCCAGGTCCTGTGCCCTCAATGAGGTGGCCTCTGGGGTTCTAAGCAGTGTGCTTGGCAGGCTAAGTAAAATTGCTTGTCCTCTTCCTCGTCCTGTCTAGGCTCTGGGACAGCTAGTGTCCATCTGATTTCTAGTTTCCTTATTTTTTTAAATGAAGGGCCTATGCCAGGTCACTTCTGAGGTCTCTTCATCTTCTACATGGATAAATTATGCTGAGGTCCTTCAAATCATTTAATTATGTCCATCCTAAATGAAAGGATATTTAGGGACTTTTTACTTGGGTCTAGTAGAATCTTGCAGAATGAGAGTTATTAGACTTCTGAGCTGGATCACTGTGATTTCCTAATCTTCTGAGTGTATAACCTGCCTCTTAGTCAGACAGGAAACATATATGCCCCCAAATGGTCATTCAGCCTTTGATACAATGAGATACCTGTGAAGGAGAATAAGATGAGGGGGGAAGCTGGCAGTCACAGAGGACTTCCAATAGAGAGGCTGAATAACCACTTTAGAGGGAGAGAAGCAATGGATAAGATTCATAGACAGAGCCACAGAGACGTCAGCCAGCAGCAATAAGCATCATTTTTGCTACATATTTCACTGGCATCTCTGTGTGGTGCCAGCAGCAGGGCTGCTCTGAATAGGGAATTTCTATCTGTCATGATAGAAGATGGGTTGGGGGTAGGAATTCTCTCCTTTTAGAAGAATTAATTTCTGCTACAAAGTCTTAGGGATACCAGTCTGTCTCCCTTGCTACCCTAACACATACACACTCATTTCCTGCCATTGAAATAAATGACTCATCTACTAAATACTCCCAATGGGAACATTTAAGACAATATGGTCTGACTGGAGTCATCACTAGGGTAGGAGATTTGCTCCAGGAAAATTAAATTTATGTTTTGGTAATATTAATCATAAAATTTATATAATATTTTGATTACATGTAATATTTTATCTGATTTTCAAATGCAGACAAAAGTACATATAGTTTGAGCTATGGTATTTCTAGCAGTAATGTTTGGCTCTGAGGTTGGACCATGAAGAAAGCTGAACACCACAGAACTGACATTTTTGAATTGTGGTACTGGAAAAGACTTTTGACAGTCCCTTGGACAGCAAGGAGATCAAATCAGTCAAAACTTAAGGAAATTAATTCAGACTACTCATTGGAAGGACTAATACTGAAGCTGAAGATTAAATATTTTGGCCACATAATGAAACGACAAGATTCACTGGAAAAGACCTTGATGTTGGGAAAAATTGAAGGGAGAAAAGAAGGGGGCAGCAGAGGATGAGATGAATATAGATAGTGTCGTGGAGATGATGAACATTATCTTGCAGAGATTTCAGGAGATAATGGAGGATAGAAGGAGTTGGTGTCCTATGGTCCATGACATCACAAAGAATCAGACATAAATGAATGAATGAACAAAAACAACAATGACAAAATTAAATCCTTACAGAAACCTTGTGAGGCAGTAGCTGATATTATACCCACTTTGCAGATGAGGAAACTAATTATTTCCCCAAAGTTATAAAACTAGAAAATATTTGAGATAAAATTTGAACTTGTATTCCTGAATCCAATCCAGAATTCTATACACTATGAACACCTAGTTGCATACATCATACATATACTCTTTCAGTAAGAAATGAACTTAACACTGTTAGCAAGAAGGGTTGATTAAAACACAAAGTTGTCAAACAGTACAGGAGCAACTGGTTGCTCCCCTTGTCAGCAACACCAACCAGTGATTAATCACCCTAGCCCATTCTGGCCCTGCCCTACAAAACTCTTCCCTTTCCTAGTCCCAGCAGCCTATGCTTTTGCCCAAGGAGAGCTGGTAGTCACAAATCTCTCCCTTCTCAGAACAGTGTATAGTACCAGTACCTCTTAACCCATGTACCTTATCTCCTGTGATCCAACAACAACAAATATATATGTGTGTGTATTTGTGTGTATATATGTATGTACATATGCATATATACATAATTTGATTTGATTAAATTTATTCATTTAATTTTAATTTTCACTATTCACTTTTATAATATTTTGAGTTTTAAAACTCCCCCCCTCCCCAAGATGGCATGCAATCTGATATAGACTGTACATATACATATACATAAACATATTTCCACATAAGTCATGTTGTAAAAGAAGAATCAAAACAAAATGAGAAAACAACAAGAAAGAAAAAAAAAAGAGAGAGAAAATAGTATGCTTCAATCTGCATTCAGACTCCATAGTTCTCTCTCTGAATGTGGATAACATTTTTTTTTACCACGAGTCTTTTGGAATTGTCTTAGATCATTGCATTGCTCAAAAGAGCTAAAGCTGGTCATTGCACAATGTTGCTATTACTGT
This sequence comes from Gymnobelideus leadbeateri, assembly GCA_011680675.1. NCBI lineage: Eukaryota > Metazoa > Chordata > Mammalia > Diprotodontia > Petauridae > Gymnobelideus > Gymnobelideus leadbeateri. The sequence continues at coordinate 162,849 of WOXC01011084.1, read as the reverse complement.
GTATAATGTTCTTCTGATTCAGCTCACTTTACTCAGCATTGGTTCATGCAAATCTTTCCAGGTGATTTTGAAATCTACGTGCTCACCATTTCTTATGTAACAATATTATTCCATTACATTCATATATCACAACTTGTTCAGCCATTCCACTCACTTTCCAATTCTTAGCCACCACAAAAAGTTGCTATAAATAATTTTGTGCATGTGTGTCCTTTTCACTTTTCTATTATCTCTTTTGAATACTGACCTAGTAGTGGTATTGCTAGAACAAGGGGTATGCACAGTTTTATAACCCATTGGGTATAATTCCAAATTGTTCTCTAGAATGGTTGGATCAGTTCACAACTCCACCAACAATGCATTAGTGTTCCAATTCCCCCACTTCCTCCCCAACATTTGTCATTTTCCTTTTTTGTCATGTTAGCCAATTTGGTAGGTGTGATGTCGTACATAAGAGTTGTTTTAATGTGTATTTCTCCAATTGATAGTGATTTAGAGCATTTTTTTCATATGACTATAGATAGCTTTAATTTCTTCATCTGAAAAATATCCTTTGACAATTTATTAATTGGGGAATGACTTTTATTCTTATACTTCTCTATACTTTTTTAGAAATGAGCCCTTTCTTTATGAGAGACACTGTAATTTTTTTTCCTGGCTTTCTACTTCTCTTCTAATCTTGTTGCATTGGTTTTCTTTGTGCAAAATTTTCTTTTTATTTAATGTAATCAAAATTGTTCATTTTACATTTCATAATGTTTTATGTCTCTTGCTTGGTCATAAATTCTTTTATTCCCCATAGGTCTGACCAGAAAATTATTACTTGCTCTCCTAATTTGCCTTTAATTTCACCATTTATACCTAAATTGTGTACCCATTTTTGACTTTTCTTGCTATATAGGGTAAGATGTTGGCCTATGACTAGTTCCTATCATATTATTTTCCAGTTAAAGCTGATGTGTTTTTTAAAGAGTTGATCTAAGAAACTTTTGCCCTGTATCTCCTGATCTTATTTTGTGATGTTTTCTCTGATTGCCAGAATAGTTAACTGTTGGTCTGCTGCTGACCCCTTTGCCATTTCAATATCCAAAAATGCAGTACTTTCTATTCCATCCCAGGTTTAGCTGACTCCAGTATAGTCTGTCTAGACTTTATACAGACAAAACCTGCTTCAGATCATTTCTCTGGCTTTTCCATTATTTTCCTAATCACTTTGGCTCAAACCTCTGCTCTAAATTTTCACTTTGAGATCATGGATACTGCACTCGACTTTTATTAGAAAAGACATGTATTTGAATTGCATCTGAGACATCTATTAAATTTGGCCCTCAGGAAAATTAATTTACTCTCTCTCAGACTCAGTTTGTTAATCAGGAAAATGAATATAACAATATCTGCTGCATGTTCAGATGTGATGTTGAACATGTGGTTAAGCTCTCAGTGCCCCAGGACATCCTTTAAGATTCTAAGTTGAGGAGCATGTAGGATCTGCTTTGGTAAGGAGAGCTTGCTCATCTGGAATCTATTAGAGCAAAGAAGTCACAAGTCCAGGTACAACCCCCAACCCCCCCCCCCAAAAGAAATCTTACCTTGAAGAGTTCTGAGGTTCAAATTAGATAATTCATGTCAATGCTTACCAACAACATCAGTTGCTGTGATATTGTTGTTTCTGTTATTATTGTTATTAAACTTTTGGCAGCTCCTTTTTGACAAAAAGTGCTTTTCAATCTTCTTCCTGACCAGGAAACCAGGATGGCATTCAGACATCACGAGCTGACAAATTCTTATATATTCCTTGGAATTCAAAGTCAGAGAGCAGCTTAACACATGGGAAAAAGTACTGACTTTGACATCAGAAGTCATTAATTCAAATCTTGATTACCTGTGAGATTCTCAGGAACCTTGATTATCTATGTGACTCTTAGAGACTCAGTTTTCTCACCAGTAAAAAGAGGGCATGGAAAGAAATGCTTCTTAAGTTAGCAGGCATAGTGGATAGAGAGCTAGATCTTAGGTCAAGATTTGAACTCAAATTTGACTTCAGGCATTTACCAGCTAAGTGACCATTGACAAGTCAATTAGCTTCTATTTGCCTCAGTTTCCTTATCTATAAAATGGAGATAATAGAATTATTGTGAGGAAAAATATATATTATTTGTAAATCACTATTCAAACCTCAGAGGGGATATAAATATTAGCAATTATGATTGGAAGATCTATAATCCTATGACAAAAAGACAGGTCCCATAGATATGAAGATATTTATAGGTCACTTTTTCTTGTAGCAAAGAACTGTGGGAAAATAATGTGTGCCTAGTAGTCAATAACTAAATAAACCATGGTTTGGTGATATAACATAATATTATTTCATCTTGAGGAATTACTATTTTGAAGGATATGAAGAACCTGGAAAAGATTTATGAATATATTCAGAATGAATTAGATTGAACCAATAACTAAAACAATATAAATGTAAAGATCAGTGAAATTAATATTAGCAATGTCGAAATATAATGGCCAATTTTGGTCTCTGGGCAAGGGAAAAGGAAATATGCCACCCTCTCCTTCACTTAGAGAGATGGGTTTCTATGGGTTTGGAATTTAGCATAGCTAGTCAGAAATGGTTAACATTTTGACTCTCTTTGCTTATCTCTCCTCACCCCTCTGCCCAGTTACAAGCTAAGTCTAACTGAGATGGATAGTAGAAGAGTATTAAATTTGTCTGAAAATTATTGTAATATAAGAGAAATATTGATAACATTTATCAAAATAAAAACTTTATTCTAATGGAATTAAACTGAGGGAATGGAGGTCATATTGACCCTCCTCAGGGTTTATTACACAAATTCCCCTTAATTCTTCCAATCTTTGATGACTTTTCATTGTTTGGACATAATATTCAGATGCAGAAAGATTTTTTTTTCCATTATGTCCTCCTCATTTCAAGTATGTAACCATACATTTTTTTAATTTTAAATAATCTCCCTGGTATCATGACTTTTATAATATTCATTTAAATACTTTGTTTTTCCCCATATCTATACCAGTCTTTATTCTATTTATGACCCCAAAATTGACTACAAATATCGCATCCCCTCCAAACCCAAACTCCATTTCCTTCCCAATTAGGTACCTATTGTCTACTGATCATATAACCACTTCCTCCTTTTCTAGAAAAAAAAAAAATTAAGTGTCTATTTAACTATGCTATTCCTAGAAGACTTCTTTTCCATTTGAATAATTTTCCTAACCAAATAGCAAATGCTTTTGCTATGTAAAAATATGTGGGGGGAGTTGGACAGCTGGGCACCACCTTTCCTCCTCAGGTAGCCTGGTAATGATACATGGGGTATGTATATTCTTCACTGCCTCTGCTCATTTTGAGCATGACTGGTGACAATACATTTCTTTCTGCCTACTTCTCTTTAGTTACAGCATCTCTGTCTTACCTGTATCTCCTTCTCTCACTCCTGCTATCTAAAATTAAACTTTCTCATCCTTCATTCTTGGCAAGACTGAATCCCCTGGAGTCATTGCCAAAATCACAAAACTTCCCTGATTTCTCCTTTCCTCCATGCCTCTTCTCACTCCATTTTCTTAGCATGTATCTTTTATGGGATGACTTCCTTTAGCCAAAATGGCATTCTTTTAATTAAAAAAAAATGAAATGGAGTACTCCTGAAATGTACCAAATTGATTAAGTTTCATGTTTGTCCAGTGCTAGGCTAAAGCACTCTATAGAGTAAACTAGTATTTTTTATTCTCTCATCCATTCAGTGGATTCCATTCTTCCTCTTATCCTCCCCCCAAAAAACCCATCCCCACTATGCTTTTTGACACCCTTTGGTTCCTTGGCTCTTCCTATGGAGACCCTTACGTTTAATTCATGTTTTTCTTAATTCTTTTTTGAATGATAATGACCCAAAATATTATTTTTGAATGTGACATTTTTCTCATTAATGAACTTTAAAAATCTTCTCATAGTTTTTATTTGCTGTATGTCTTCCAACCAGTCTTACTGTCTGAATTTCTCCAAATTCTCTCTCTCTCTCTCTCTCTCTCTCTCTCTCTCTCTCTCTCTCTCTCTCTCTCTCTCTCTCTCTCTCTCCCTCTTTCTCCTTATGGAGTAAACATATTCACACTGCATCTTATAATAAGAAGTTGTCTCTGATGACACACTCTTCATTAAAATCATCAAACTTCATTCTATATCATACAGCAGAAGGTGTGATGTAGGTTTTATATTTAGCAAAGATGTGAAGCTTGGAGGGGAGAGATGGTAATGGTGGGGAGAGAGGGAGGGATTATAGGAGGAGAGGAAAATCCCAAGATTGTTCAGGGTTAGGAAAAAAAAGTTGTCTATATTTGTTCTTGGATATATCTGAGTATAAAATCTACTCTTGGGAGAGAAAAAAGAAAGGTTGCATCAGACAATTTTATTTATTTGGTAAATAGTTTTGTGGACTCAATTCAGCTGGATGTTAAACAAGATATTTCATGTTATTTTTAATGAATTCAACCACTTGTTTTTCTAAATAGTTTCATATGCAGGCTCCACCTATGGTTTTATATCACAATAATTAAAATGAAATAAGCCTTCATTTTTGTGTGGATGTTCTTTTGTCTATGCTTATATAAAGGCATGCGAACTCATCCACAGTATTAAAAACTTCTCCAGTTGCTATAACTGATGGTTCCACGTATTGATTGTGTTGTGCTGACTGGAGAAGCACCTGTGTTTTTTTTGGCATTTATTGATTGACCAAAATTAGCACAAACTGCAGAAAATCTCATACTTTGTTGCATCTCAGCTTCAGAGGCTGCACTGACTACACAATCATCTGTGAGCAAAAAATCATGCACCAACTCTCACCCCACTTTATTCTTGGCTTTTAGCCTTTTTTCAAGTTGAATAATTTTCTATCAGTGTGGTAGCTTACCCTGATGCTAGGTTTGTCCTCATTGAAACTGTCTGACAACATTGCTATGAATATTATTCCAAAAAGCATAAGAGCAAACACACAGTCTTGCTTCATTCCATTGGTGACTGGGGAAGTGCAAGTGAAGAGGGAAGGGTGATAAGGAGGGGGGGAGGGTAAGTGGTTCTGCCAGGGATGCACCCTGGCATCCAGTCTGGAAGGAATTCACCAGGCTCAAGCAAACTTTGAAGCCGAAATTGTAAAGTTTATTGTTAAGCTGTACAAGGACAGCAGCCTAGATTCTTATGGAACCTGCAAACTCACAGAGGCTGCAGGCATAGTTTTAATGTGTCAATTATGCTAACTAGGTGAGTAAGGGTGGGATCAGGGAGGAGTTAAGGAAATGGTCAGTGCTCAAAGGACCATACACTTTTAATATCAACTGCACAGGTGTATTGCCCATGATTCACTGGGAAATAGCTCAAGGGGGGGCTAGCTGGAGGTGTCGTTTTAGGCCTGACAAGTCACTAAAGAGTGCCCAGTCTGTCACCCACCAAGGTCATCAGAGACAGTGTGGGTATATAATTGACTAAGGAGTTACCCTATAGATAAGGTATTGAAGAATTTATGGTGGGGCTGACCACTCTAACTAAGGGAGATAACATTTACATAACTTATTGTTTCAAGCAGAGATAAACAGGTCATGAGTTGTTGCTGGGCAGAGTGCTGGAAGGGGGAAGGGGCAGAGTCAATGCTCTGAGGCTGGGGGGCTGGGGAAGTGTAATTTTACAGACTGCTTTTACAAATTGATTTTACAGACATAGATCCCAAAGCACCCTGTTTACAAACTGATGTTACAGATTGATACTACAGACATATATACATCACAAGGACCCCATCACAAGAGCTAGACTTTCTCCAAGGATGTACACATTGATGATGAGGTGTATGCACACATTGCTAGAGTGAGCCCAGGTTTTGTGAGGCTGCAAAATTAAGTGTGGGATGGGAGGGATATTAGACTGCCTACCAAATTAAAGGACTGGGAACCAAGATGGCAGAATGGAAGCAGTAACTTTTCTAAGCTCCTCCGTGATTTCCCTCACTAAACTTTAAAAAGTGAATCTGAATGGATTTTGGAGTGTCAGAATCCACTGGGAGATAGAGTGTGGCAGAATCCAGCCCAGGAATGTGCCCATGTGGGTCTGGGCAGGGGTAGCATTGAGCACATGGGGGCTGCAATAGCCTGGTCTAGAAAGCAGACTACAGCAGAGAGAGAAGGAGCCCCAGCCAGCAGACTCACCCACCCCAAGGGCAATTTGCAGCCATTACCAGTTTCTCATCAGGGGACAGGTGGATCCATCAGAGCTGGGTAAGAGAAAGCTCAGGGCCCACGGCAGAGACAGCAGCTTCTCCTGGGGCAATCAGCCCCCAGCCTGGAAGTTTAAAATCACCTGCCTGATTTTCTAGGGGTCAGATGGCAAAGTAAACTCTGGCTGCTCTGATTCCCCCTTTCTGACTGAGAAAACCCAGAGATAAATGTCCCACAACAAGTAAAATCCTGAAATAGAAAAATAGCCTCAGGTTTAGGAGTCACAGAGAAAGGGTGTAACTGTGGCAGTAAGTATTCTGAAGAGAAGAGCAGGAGGCAACAAGTCCCACCTCACCTGAGCAGCAAAAGGCTGCTGAGCTGTAGCCCAGGGGCATAGAGGCAGAAATCTGAAGCCTCCAGATCACCCCTCCCCCACAGATTACTCTGTGAGCCTCAGGGTAGCTCAAGGGAAACACTAAGAATCCTGGCCTTGGCTTCAATCTAGACACCCAGAGGCTACAGGGCACAAAGCCAACAACCAGGCCCCTAGCTCCCAGCCTGAGAAGCTTGGGTCAGAGCCCTCTGTAACCCAGGAGCAGAAATATACTTTAAAGGAAAGGAAAAAGGCAATTACAATGGGTCATCAGGAACTTGCAAAGGCAAGACCAAAGACAAGAGAGTCCAATTATCCTGAATGAGAAGAATCACTTTCAGGAGACACCATGGAATCTGTATCCACACCTGAGACCACAGATATATGTGATCACAGAAATATGAACTGGTCTCAAGTCCAAAAAGCATTGTTGGAGGAGCTCAAGAAAGATTTTAAAAGCCAAATTAGAGAAGTAGAAGATAAATTTAAATCTACACTGACCAAATTGGAAAAAAAAAAAGTCTCACTGAAGAAAATAAATCCTTAAAAAGTAAAATTTGTAAACTAATTGGAGAAAATACATCCCTAAAAAAGGACCTTCAAGAACTAACCAAAGATGATAATTCACTAAAATTTAGAATCAGTCAAATCAAAGTTCAGGACTCTATGATGCACCAAGAGTAAATCAAACAAAACTTGAAGATTGAAAAATTGGAAGAAAGTGTAAAATATCTCACTGGAAAAATAACTGACCTGGAGAACAGATCAAGGAGAGATAACTTAAGAATTATTGGTCTACCCGAAAGCCATGATGAAAAAAACACCCTGGACAACATCCTCCAAGAGATTGTCAAAGAAAACTGTCCTGAAATCCTAGGATAAGAAGGTAAAATAGTTATTGAAAGAATTCACTAGTCTCCTACTGAAAGAGATCCCAAATTGAAAACTCCAAGAAATATAGTAGCCAAATTCCAGAATTACAAGATTAAGGAGAAAATATTGTGAGCAGCCAAAAAGAAACAATTCAAATATCCTGGAACTACAATCAGGATTACACAGGACTTAGAAACTTCCACATTAAAAGATCAGAGGGATTAGAATTTGATATTTCATAAGGCAAAAGAGCTACAAAAGGCAAAAAGGACTACAACCAAAGATTAATTATCCAGCAAAACTGAGATTAATCTTTCAGGCAAGGAGATGGTCATTTACTGAAATAAGTGACTTCCAGACTTTCTTGATGAAAAAGCCAGAGCTCAATGGAAAATTTGATCTCTAATAACAAGACTCAAGAAAGACCATAAAAATGTAAACAAGGTAAACATACACTCGCACACACACACACACACACACACACACACACACACACACACTCACACACATGGACATAACTTGGGATCTTGGGATGCAATAAGAGCAAACTCTTTATATCCCTATATGAGAAGCTGGTAACTTTCAATATTGAAATTTTTATGATTATCATGACCTTTAAAAGGAATATACATATATATAGAAGGTAGGGCATGGGTATAAATGAACTAATCTGATGATAAAAACAAAAACAAAACTTATGAAGGGGTCCAAAGGGGCTGTAATGGGATAAAAGGAAATTATGAAATGTAATAAGGTAAATTATGACACACAAAGAAGAATAAAATCATACTATAGTAAAGGGGAAGGAAAGAGGGAGAGGAACATCATTTGAACATTATTCTCACTGGTTCTGGTTCAAAGAGGGATCAACATAACCAGTTAAGTGTAATACTAATGTGAAAAGACATAAAAACTCATTAAATAGAGGGAAAGGAGGGAGGGAGAGGAGCACTGTGTGAAATTTACTCTCGATTTAGGGTCAAAGGGGGAATAACATACTCTGATAAGTATAAAAATCTATTGTGTCCTATAGGCAATAGGAGGGCAAGGGGGGGATAAGAAAGGGAGGATTAGAAGGGAGGGAAATAGCAGTAAGGGGATAGGGTAGGTAAAGAAGTGGGGGTCATAGGGAGGGAACACTGAGGGAGGTGGTGGTCAAAAGGAAAACCCTTAAGGAGGGGTAGGGAGAAGGAAGAAACAAAAAAAAAAAATAAGCAGGAGAGCGAATAGGATGGAGCGAAAGAGACAAATAGTAATCATTACTGTGAATGTGAATGGGATGAACTCTCCCATAAAACAGATGAGGATAGCAGAATGGGTTTAAAAACCATAATCCTACAATATGCTGTCTACAAGAAAAACATTTGAAACAAAGGGATACCCACAGGGTAAAGGTAAAAGGCTGGAGTAGAATATATATATATATATATATTTTTTTTTTAAAGCAATTGGGGTTAAGTAACTTGCTCAAGGTTACACGGCTAGTCATTATTTATGCGTGGGTGCTCATTTTCTGAGGCCAGATCTGATCTCGGGTCATCCAAACTCCGAGGCCGCCGCTCTTACTCACTGTGCCACCTAGCCGCCCCTTTAGGGCAATTGGGGTTAAGTAACTTGCCCAAGGTTACATGGCTAGGTTTTTTTTTTTGTTGTTTGTATGGATTAAGTGTCAGAGGCCGGCTCCAAACTCAGGTCCTTCTGATTCCAGGGCTGGCGCTCTATTCACTGCACCACCTAGCCGCCCCAATAATTTTTGATGGTCCTGTTCTCATTTCTCTTATTTCTAATGCCTGCCACAGGCTTATAATAGGTTAGTTTTTTGTTGTTGTTGTTGTTGTTTTCCAAAGCAATTGCTCAAGGTTACACGGCTAGTCATTATTTATGTGTGGGTGCTCATTTTCTGAGGCCAGTTTTGATCCCGGGTCATCCCAACTCCGAGGCCGGCGCTCTTACTCACTGCGCCACCTAGCCACCCCTGGAGTAGAATATATTATGCTTCAACTAAAGTAAAAAAAGCAAAGGTAGCAATCCTTATCTCAGATAAAGGGGAAGCAAAAATAGATCTAATTAAAAGAGATAAGGAAGGAAAATATATCCTGCTAAAAAGCACCATCGAGAATGAAACAATATCATTACTAAACACATATGCACCAAGTGGTGTAGCATCAAAATTTCTAGAGAAGAAGTTAAGGGAATTAGAGGAAGAAATAGGTAGCAAAACTATACTAGTGGGGAAACTTAATCTCACCATCTTTTAACTTGATAAATCAAACCTCAAAATAAACAAGAAAGAAGTTAAGGAGGTGAATAGCATTTTAGAGAGGCTAGATATGTTAGATCTCTGGAGAAAACTGAATGGGGACAAAAAGGAATATACCTTCTTCTCAGCAATTCATGGCACATACTCAAAAACTGACCATGTACTAGGGCATAAAAACCTCATAATTAAGTGCAGAAAGATTAAATGCATCCTCCTCAAATCATGATGTAATAAAAATTATATGCAATAAAGGGCCATGGGAAGATAGACTAAAAACTAATCGGGAATTAAACAATTTAATACTAAAGAATAAGTGGGTCAAAAAAGAAATTATAGAAACAATCAGTAATTTCATTCAAGAAATGACAATAATGAGACAACATACCAAAACTTGTGGCATGCATTAAAGGCAATTCTTAGGAGAAGTTTTATATCTCTGAGTGCATACATGAATAAATTAGAGAAAAGGGAGGTCAATGAATTGGGCATGCAATTGAAAAAGCTAGAAAAAAAAAACAAATTGAAAATCCCCAATTAAATACTAAATTAGAAATACTGAAAACCAAAGGAGAGATTAATAAAATTGAAATTAAGAAAACTATTTAATTAATAAATAAAACTAAGTGCTGGTTTTTTGAAAACAAAACAATAAAATTGATAGACCCTTATGCAATATGATATAAAAGAAAGAAGAAAATGAAATTATAAGTATCAAAAATGAAAAGAGTGAATTTACCTCCAATAAAGAGGAAATTAAAACAATAATTAGGAATTATTTTGCCCAATTGTATGAACAAAATTTTGACAATCTTAGTGAAATGGATGAATATTTACAAAAATAGAAGTTGCCCAGATTAACTGAAGAGAAATTGAATTACCTAAATAACCCCATCTCAGAAAAAGAAATCAAACAAGCCATCAATGAACTCCCTAGGAAAATATCCCCAGGGCCAGATGGGTTTACTAGTGAATTCTATCAAAACATTTAAAGAACAATTGATTCTAATACTCTACAAACTATTTGGGAAAATTAGTGAAGAAGGAGTCCTAACAAATTCTTTTTATGACACAAATATGGTACTGATTCCTAAAGCAGGAAGAGATAAAACAGAGAAAGAAAATTATAGACCAATTTCCCTCATGAATCTATATGCAAAAATCTTCAATAAAATATTAGCTAAAAGATAACAACCACTTATCACAAGAATAATACACTTTGATCAGGTAGGATTTATTCCAGGAATGCAAGGATGGTTTAACATTAGGAAAACCATCAGTATAATTGATCATATCAACACTAAAACTAGCAGAAACCACATGATTGTCTCAATAGATGCATAAAAGGCTTTTGACAAAGTACAACATCCATTCCTATTGAAAACACTTAGAAATTATAGGAATAGATGGAGCCTTCCTTAAAATATTATATAGCATCTATTTTAAACCATCAGCAAGTATCATATACAATGGGGTTAAACTAGAGGGATTTCCAACAGGGTTTCCCATATCACTCCTCTTATTCAATCTGGTACTAGAAACGTTAGCAGTAGCAATTAGAGAAGAAAAAGAAATCAAAGGAATCAAATTAGTTAAAGAAGAGACCAAGCTATCACTCTTTGCAGATGATATGATGATATACTTAGAGAATCCTACAGAATTAAGTAAAAAACTACTTGAGACAATAAATAAATTTGGCAAAGTTTCAATATATAATATAAGCCTTCATAAATCCTCAGCATTCCTGCATATTTCTAATGAAATCCAACAGCAAGTGTTAGAAAGAGAAACCCCGTTTAAAGTTACTTGTGACCTAGGGGTTGGTGGCTTTTATATTTTCCACTACCCCTTAAGAGGGTACTGAGTAGTGACTGTTTCAGTTGTAACTTAATTGTACCCCATGCACCCATGATAACTTTGACTTTTGTACTTTGTGACAAGGCTCCTTAAGGATGATTGAATAATTGAGTTACTAAATGATTGGGTTTCTGGATTGTACTTTGTTGAAAACTACGTGACCACTTTGGTGGAAACTATGTGGCCATTTTAGTGATAAATTGTTGAGATGTAACATGGTGAATAGTGTATTTTGATTTTCTGTGACAAGTTGTAACATTGTGAATGCTGTACCTTGATTTTCTGTGAATGTTTTGCTCTGATTTGTTATTGAATAAATAGTTTGGTATACTATGTAATCAGAACCTTGAAAGCTGTTCACAGCAGCAGGCTTCTGGAAAACTGCTCATGCTTGGCTTTACAAATATCAACTTATTAAGAGGGTTTTCAAAGAGTTTCATTTCATTTCTAGGAGTTGATAAAAGTAAGGGATAGATTTTTTTCAGAAACATTCAATATATAGTTTTCTTAATTATAGTAACAGTTTTATTAAAAACCTGGATGGGATAGAGGGACAAAAGAAGGGTAAGTCTATATGATACTAAAAGCAAAAGCTGAAAATAAAACTATCAGAACATTATCTATCTGATTATTTTTCCTCTAAGTTGACTAATTCATAAAATGTTTAGATGTCATGCAAACTATGGGAAAATTAGGCACACTACTCCCCTACCATGAACCCCAGTCTGTCTTTAGCTATCTTTATGTCAGTAAGCTGAAGGAAACAGTAGCTGAAGCTATATTCTTCACAGTCTTATTCTTACAACTCTTCTCAGCACCAAAAGTTTACCTGCTCAAGGTGGAAGACTCCAGATTTCTGGAAAGTTCTTCTACCTGTCTGATCCAATGGGCAGTTGTCTTTGATTTAAGTTAGCGCAGTCATAGTCAAATGATAAACCACTTATGTATTTCATGCAGTTAACAATACACATTTTTCCAACAAGTACTTTATTCTTTTTGTATAAATATCTGTGTTTTATGAATAGTCATCTTTTTGTCTTTGTTTCCCACAATGTTACCTTGAATAATGCTTAGCTTATTAATGCTTCCCTAAAAACCTGTATAGAAGGTGACATTTTGTCATGCTCAGGGTAGATTGCCATCTATCTTACAATCTGCCCACAGGATCAAGAAGAACAATTTATTTGTTTCACTCTTAATTGACTTCTAATTCCTATTATATAACCCCAAGCTCAAGCACACAGTATTGGTGAGTGATGACCCTCTTAGGTCCCTGAAAAATCCACTACTTAATAAATCCTTGGTTAACAAAAGAAATGTTTTACACACACAAACAGACACACACATTCATGAAGGATCACACCATTATTTCTGATTCAGAACATTTTCAACTGGACTACATTATTTTCTCCTTCATTTTTCAACATGGTTCTTCCTAAAGAGGCAAAATGCTATATGGTAAACAAGAACTCACAGCTCTTGATGTCTGGCCTCATTGGAAGCAAACAAATGTGGAAACCAAGTGTAAACAGGTTTTGAACAAAATGATCAACTGTAAATACAGTACATGACAAATGAAAAGGTAACTAGTAGGAAAACCCTCAGACCATGAAATCCAAAGGCAAGTCGTCTGCTTGAGTCTATTGCTAGAGGAATAGACTATCAATCAAAGGATCCAGGTTTTTTTTTCCTAATCTGACTTCACCTAGAGGCAGTATCAGATTGGTCATCAAGTAAGACCTTGAGGAGACAAAAATAGATTTTTTTGTGGAGATACAGCTTAGAACAGAGAGGCAGCTAATACTTCTGAGATTTAGGATATATAAGAAAGGCTGAGGAAATTGATCTAATCCTTACTGAAAAACAGCACACTTCATGATGACCTGATTAAGTTGTTAAAATTTGGGATAGGAGAATAATAAAATTGATCCTTAGTTGATGTTCACATGAGCAAAAGAACATAGTGCTTAAAAAAAACATAAATAGGCACAGGGGAAGATATAAAAATACAATACTGGGCAACAACAAGGAATTGAGCACCATTAGTCTATAGATTCACAGCTTATTCAAGATTGGAAAAGATCTTTGAAATAATCTTGCTTGCTAAGGAGCATATCCTGAAAAAAAATGATCAGGGTAACACTGGGAAAGAAAAAAAAAATACTTGGGGCAGGTAGGTGGCACAGTGAAGATAGAACTGGCCCTGGAGTCAAGAGGACCTGAGTTCAAATGTGGCCTCAGACACTTAACACAAAGACTAGCCATATGGCCTTGGGCAAGTCACTTAACCCCAACTGCCCTCCAAAAAGCAAAAAAAAAAAAAATTATATACTTAAACTTTCTGTTACTGGTCGTGTCCAAGGAGCAGCTTGCTGATCACTTGACAAAAAAAAGCCTGTGATAGTGAAAAGATTACTAAACTTTCCCACTGAACTTTAAGTCATGAAACCTCAGTTCAAATTCTATCTCTGCTACTTGTGAAATGCAAATTTTGGAAAATTGTTTAACATCTCTGGGCCTTTATTTCTTCATCTACAAAATTAAAGAGACTAGATGGCCTCTCTGGTTCCTATAACCTTTAAATCTATTATACAGTGGTAATATTCATGTATTATTTGGACTAGGAAAAACATATTGTGGCATGGAAAGACTGGTAGATTGAAATTCAGATAAACAGGGCTCAAGTCATTATCCTGACTCTCACTGCCAGTGTGATCATGGGAAAGTTACTTAATACCTTTGATTTCCACCTTACTTATATAGAAAATGAGAGTGTTGGAAGGTTTCTTTGAATTCTGCTTCTATGATCCTTTGACTGCTGAAGTTCTTTCTTTCTAGCTTATTTTGTGATTCAACAATATGGAAGAGTAAACTGAGACTGCTAGAAGGGATATTGTTTATGTAAAGTCAAAGAAGGGAAGTAAAGTTGTTGTTTATCCTTCCTTTCTGAAGAGGAGCAATGATGTCACATTGAAAATATTGACCCATGTGTGAATTGAATTGAATTGCACAAAGTCATTAGCCTCATTCTCTCTTTCATAGCAATCAAAGTCCAGTGGCAAGACAAAAGTCAGGACAACTGGCCATGCACCAGTATGCACTGAATGACCTTAGTGTCTTTTGATGTCTGATGAAGCTCTAAGCACTCCATAGCACCTTCTTTAGCCTCTTTATATCCATGGGAAGGAATTATTCTTATCTGCCCATTCTGCCAGGAGAAGTCTTCACATGTTTAGAATAGATACTTTTCTAACTCACCAACAGGTTTGAGGCTCACCAGTTAACTTTAACATGGTTTGTCTTGTCTGTCCAGATGGAATTCCTGGAGTGTGACCACCACACATGCTTTGGCTTCTTGGAAAGAGAGGGGAGAATTGAATGCTAGGTAGAAACGAAAGGTAAATGAGCATCCCTGAAAAGGGCTCAGCAAGCCCTCATCCCAGAGGTGCTAATCTGCCTTAAACATGTCATAAATATTACAATTAAACAAGATCCTTTCTAGATCCTACAGTTCTGGACTTAAAGTTTTTTGGAAGCTTAGAAACATAGGAATGTAGATTTAGAGCTGCCAAGAGATCTCTAGTCTGACATCATTATTTGATTTCCAGAGAATTAATGTCTTTTCCAAGGTCACATAGGGGACAAAAGTAGAGTCAGGATTTAACACAGTGCCTCTGGATGCAAAATCCAGTATTCTTTCCACTGTACCTTCTTCCCTCCCAGATGAACCAGTTCAGTGCAGCATGTTGCATGGAAAATCCAGGAGAAAAGCATGAACTATTTCAAGTAATAATGAATGACAGTGATCTCTTCTGACACTAAATTCTTGACAGGAAACCCCTCTGAAGAATGATGTTTCTTGACTTTCAAGAACAAAATGATTTCCAACTCCTTCCAAATATGGCTACCTCATCAAGTGCCTGGCCCATAGCAAACACAATGAATGCTTGTTGTCATTCTGACTACTAACATGAAGGCTGTAAAAAAAAACAAACAAACCAAAAAACTCTCCCCTTCAAACATTTAGCTCATTTGAACAACAGGACCCTAGTCACCAATTTTAATGTCCTGAGCTCAGGGTTTTTCACTGGCAATTTGAAAAGAGAAAAGTGCCCAGGCTTTGGGGACAGCAGATGTTTTAACTGCAAACTAATGACCATCAACTTAATGTAGTACTTTTAGTCTATAATTGAAATTTTGCCAAGATTAAAAGAATGCATGGATAATCTTCTTTCCATATTTTCTTTCTCCTTTTTTTATTCTTGATTTTAGAGTAGTCAGCTAATCATCCACAGAACTAGCAGGGGACTCCTCAAATTGTTCAGCTTACAATATAGAGGAAGTGAAATTTACATTTCAGTTTAAATCTAACTAGAATAATTGAGTATGGAGTCTCTTGACTCTTGTTCTTCAAGATTCACTATTCACAAACATACTGATCATCCATCGATTCCTCCAGTGTCCCTGAGTATCATGGCTGCCAATTTGATCACACTACCTTGACATCTTTATAAAAAAATAATTTTCTTAACATTGATTTTTTTTACTTGAGGTAAATTACAGGTGAGAAGGATCCTCATGAGCCATCTAGGCTATCACTTTCATTTTACTGCTGAGGAAACTGAGGCCCAGGGATTATAATTGATTTTCTCATGGTCAAAGACTAATTATACAAAGTGTAATTTGAACTCAGGGCCTCTGCTTCCAGATTTAGTTATACTTCCATTGCATTATAATTGCTTTCAAGGGACAGTTTTGAAGTTTAAATAGAACTATGATTCCAAATTCTTTGGAAAGTGAATCTTTTTGGTTTTAGTTTTGTATTCTTAGACTCTAGCATAATGGCACTTTTTTGAAAAGATCAAAGTTGATTTCACTTAAATTAGACTGATTTTTTCCCCCTAAATGTAATGGATTAAAAAACAAACTTACTGGCATGCCACTTACTCTCTCTGCCAGCTTTGGTTCCCACATTTTAAAAGTGAGATGGTTGAAGTCATTGACCTCTAAGCTTGCTTCCTGCTGTAAACTGATGCTTCTATGAGCCTGTGCTACTAACTGATCAAATCCTATGAAATCCAAATGAAAAAGGAAAAGACTCACTCTAGGTAAATTGCTGGAGACTCAAGACCCAAGCGAAAAAGGAGCTCCTTGGGGAAATGTTATCAATATATTTGCAAAGTTTACATTATTACCCTTTTTTCAATAATAATAGGCCTGTACTAGCTGAACACTTGCCTCTAATCTCTAAGTCTCTCAAGATGAAATGAAATAGTTTTATTCTTTTCAGAAAGAACTTTTTTTTACCCAACCAAATCTGACTTGCTGATATGAACCATACATTTCTTGGTGTTTTCTAGAACCTAGCTAAATCAGGAAAAAAAATACACACACACGTATATATTTACATTTTCTGGAGTTACTTCATTCAGTTGTAATCATATTATCTTGTATCCCAGAAAAGATTAAGAGCTCTAAATGAACTCAATAGATGACTTTTCTATTGAAAACAAAAGCAGGGTATCTTTTGACTGGTGTGACATTTTCCCAGGGTTGAAGAAATCCTTACTAGAACATTGGCCTGGTTTTTAACAAAAGAAAATAAAATGTATACAATGGAATGCTCCATTAGTATTCTTTCAAGGCCTAAAAGTAAATATGTGGGGAGACTGACAGTCACTTTTCCCCAAGTCATTAAGGGTTTGATAGTTTGTATTATAATGCTAAAGAATTTTCCCTTCTAAGACACTTTTGCTGGGTGGACCCTGTGAGATTCCAAGGCCCTTTTAATCATTCTGTCTGCTTGTTATGTTTCACACACTACAAAGCTTTTGCTTTCATAAGACAGCAGAGAATTGAGGCCATTTGAGAAACTGCAGTGGAGATGATTTGAGGGAAAGTATTAGTTAGAAGGAAATTCATAAGGAGAGGAGCATTTCATCGGGATGCTGCATAGTCTGTGGAGTTTGTGCCTGGTGTTTGGACAAATGATTAGAAAGCCACACTGGAAAGGGAAGCTAAACAAACAGACGAGACCACACTAGGCATTTGAATAGAAGATCAAAGACATTTAAAAGTATGCCAAGGCTGAGGTGGCTCTTGGAAATATTTTAATCATGGAACCATACTTGTGTGCATATCAAAGTCTGCACCTGCATTTTACATGCTAACAAAGTCCATCATATTCTCACATCTTATCACGTTATGTATGTCTGGTAGAAGAACAGATCACCTTTCGGGAGCTAAGAATATGAATTTAGGGGAGAGAGGGGAGAGAGGGGAGAGAGAGACAGAGAGACACAGAGACAGAAAGACATGGAGGGAGACCCAATGACACGGAGACAGAAAAAAGATGGAAAACCCTTTTCCAGAGATGCTCATCTAAGTTTGCTTTGGTGTCAATGTGTCACCACCCAGATATTACCTACTAGGGATGGGGGAAAGGAGGGAGAGAAGGAGGGAGAGAAAGAGAAAGAGAGAGAGAAAAATAGAGAGGGGGAGAGAGAGAGAGAGAGAGAGAGAGAGAGAGAGAGAGAGAGAGAGACAGAGACAGAGACAGAGAGAAAGAGACACAGACCCAGAGAAACAGAGACAGAGAAAGAGACAGAGACCTAAGAACTTTGAAGAGCATATCTGACAACCATTGTTGAAAAAGGATGTTCATGTATTTCAGTGATACAGCATGCCTGAAATAGGGTGTGCAATGAGAATAGCAAAATATCTGACTGAGAAATTTAATAACAATTTGAAATTTATGTATTTCCCTTTCATAAAGCATATGCCAACTTTGAGGAGATATTAGGTGACTATCTCTAATGAATAAAATAACTACTCAGACATTTCATTTTGTCTCCTAAGTAAAACATAAAGCTGTAAACAGCTGCTAAAACGGTTTGCTCTGGCATTCGAGGCCTTCACACATTATTCTCTACTCCTTTTCCACTGTTATTCAACATACACTGCAATCCAGTCAAATCTGATTAAGCACCAAATGTCAGTGCCATCTTGTTCTTGCCCATTTCAGTGCATTTATACTATCCCTCATAAGAACGGCATGTTTGGTGTCATGGGACTTGAGTTCATATTCCATTTTGCCTTCTACTATCTGGCTAATTTTAGTCAAGTCCCTTTATTTATCCTCTCAAAAATCTATTTCTTCATTGGTAAAATTAAAGGATATGCATCAAATGGCCTCTTAGTTTCCTTCTTGCTCTAAGTCAAGCATTGTATGAACCTCAGATTCTCTTATCCCTCAGTCCCTCATCTATGATAATTGAAATCCTTTTCCTTTAAGACCTAGCTTAGGATTCAACTCTGCTATGATATGGCTTGGCAGAGGAAATTCCTTATTCATTTAAGAACTGTTGGGACTTTGGTATTTTCTTAATTAAATTCTCACCTGTAATTCTCATTATTTGTGTGTCTGTTCTCTCCTCCTAATCAGAGCTTCTTAATTTTTTTTTTCTAATTGTGATGCCTTTTCATGTTTGGCAGTTTTCAATGATATTGTGTGACCTGAGGACATATGCAGTACAAAGTCTGCATGCTACTGTTCAGAGCCAAGGCTGAAGTGGAATTGTCCAATGCAACATGGGAAAGAGCTGCCATAAACACCACAGATTCATTACATGTTTTATTTTATTTAATTTGGGATCATTGCCTGTTCAGAAACCTTTAACTGTTGCTAAATTTCTGAACCCCAAATGGGGCTGTAACCCACAATTTCAGAATCTCTGTCTTAGCCTATAAACTCCTTGCTGAAACTATACCATTTATGAACTCCTTATTTCCAGAGTATACCCCCCATGTCTTATATTTAATAGGCATTTAAGGAATATGTATTGATTTGAATTGAATGGCTTTTAGAGGTCCAAAGTGTCAATCTGTATGCAAAATCTATGTGTTTAATGACCATTTGGTGTTGTTATTGTCCATTCTTCATTCTTGAAGAGGGCCAATGACATCATGTCTTGGCTTGTGTACAAATTGCATTGGAGTGAGACAGAGTTGTACGAAGTAATCAATTTCACTCTCTCCTCCAGAATCGTTGAGATCCAGTGACAAGACAAAAGTCAAAATGACTGGTGATGGTTCAGGATGCAATGGGTAACCTTGTCCTTTCTGAATTAAGGTCTTTCCCAGGTCTTAGTTTGTTAGAGGCAATGACCATTCAACAAATAAAAATTCAGTCAAAAGATAACCTGATTTACCATCACAAAAATATCAGTCTGGGAGGGGAAGATCCTCAGAATTTCTGGCCAAAACAGAAAAAGAAAATTGCTACTTGCACTCATTCTAAGTCATCAAAACCTAAACAATGAGCCGGAGAAGCTTGGGTTGAGGGCTATTATTGGCCCTTTAATGAAAGTCAGAAATTTCAGTTTAAAGGGGAGACAAGTATCTCCATTTGAAACACAATGGGCTTTTTTTTCCTTTTCTTTTTTTTTTTTTTAAAGCAATTGGGGTTAAGTAACTTGCTCAAGGTTACACGGCTAGTCATTATTTATGCGTGGGTGCTCATTTTCTGAGGCCAGATCTGATCTCGGGTCATCCAAACTCCGAGGCCCGCGCTCTTACTCACTGCACCACCACCTAGCCGCCCCTTTTAGGGCAATTGGGGTTAAGTAACTTGCCCAAGGTTACACGGCTAGGTTTTTGTTTGTGTGGATTAAGTGTTGGAGGCCGGCTCTGAACTCAGGTCCTTCTGACTCCAGGGCCCGCGCTCTATTCACTTGGAAAGAGTCAGTGAGGTTTTTTTTTTTTTTGCTTTTTGGAGGGCAATTGGGGTTAAGTAACTTGGCCAGGGTCACACGACTAGGCTTTTGTTTGTGTGTGCGTTAAGTGTCTGAGGCCAATCCGAACTCAGGTCCTTCTGACTCCAGGGCCGATGCTCTACTTACTGCACCACCCAGCTGCCCCTCACAATGGGCTTTTTAAAGCCTGCTTTTTCAGAGCTATATTTCAGGAAATCATAAATGAAAAATGGCCAGGCTAAAAAGTAAATTGTCCCAGTTTTTTGGAAAACAAATAATAGTAATGAAATAAATAAAATTCAAAAAATCTATCCCCCAAACCTTGAAATATATTAAAAAATCTAAGTAACCAAAGATTGCATTCCCATAGACAGAACATCCACATGCAAGGATTTGGTGCTCCAAGTAGAGACAGACCACATGTTTCTGAGGAAGCATTTGAATTCAACCATTCCTGACTCCAGACCCAGCTCTCTATACGTGGGATCACATACCTGCCTATGAGACACATAAAAAATAGAAGAAGGTAATCAATCTCATATGGGAAGGCACTAGCTGCTTGGTAATCAAAAATGAATTCTTTCTTAACATGCTTTTTAATCTATCTCAATGGAAGGCAAGAATTCTTCAGTTTTTAAATTTATTCTGAATTTATTGACCACTCCAAAAAGGGAAAAGATTTCTATGTACAAGGTAGAAGTGAAACAGCATTGATTACAGGTGAAACTGTAAATGTTATTATGTTTAGTTGGCTTTTTAAAGACTTCTAATTTGTCCTTTCAAAACTCTCTTTGGCTCCACTATGCATCTTTACCAAAGATCTACTGTTTCTTTCTGGGCATTGAAAGAACTAGTTCAATGATTCCCTTTTAAAACTTTTTTAAAGGGGGAAGTGGGAGTAGATTGTCTTTTCTTAGGGGGAACAGTTGCCTCAGTGGATAGAATCCTGCACATTATGTAAGAAAGATCTGAGTTCAAATTTGTCATCAGACACTAGCTAAGTGATCCTGGGAATGTTATTTAAAACAGTATTTGTCTCTGTTTCCTGAACTGTGAAACAAAGATAACTGAATCATCTTCCTCATAGGGTTGCAGTGAAGATTGTTGAAACTGAATTTGGGGGAAAACACAAGTCCCTTTACTTTGTTATTATAATTCTTTGCTTTTCTGCCAGATGACATTTTGACAAGTATTGAATGTCTCTTGCAGTACCTTTTTTTCCCCAAAGTAGGAAGGAAATCTAGTAGGACTTTGCATAGTTCTAAGAACTCATTCCATTCTCTTTATCCTCTCCCAATTTCCATCAACATCAATTTCATCAACTGTAAAATAGCATTGTTGTAAGGATCATATGATATACCACATACCAAGAGTTTTTGTTTATTTGCAAACCTTAAAGTTCTATGTAAATACTAGCTATTGGTGTTTCAGAGATGAGTATAGTAAAGGAGAACTAAGAAAAATGTCATTCATTTTAACAATTAAACTGTTATTTGTAAATTTGGAAGGAGTACTTTAAGTTGAATAATGGTATCAGAAGCCAGACTACAAATGGTTGAGAAGTTTGTGAAGAAACAGAGGCCAAAAGTACCTTAAGTTTTCTTTTCTAGGAGTCTATGAGATTGAGGAGAGGAGAGAATAGTAACAGGATCAGGTTAAAAGATAAGGTTGGGGGACAGAGAGGAGAGATAAGGAAAGATGGATTAAATAGACATGATTATAAGGACAATCTGCCAGAAGACATTGCAAGGATCCAATACACAAGTATAGAGACATTAGGGGGCCTCCTCTTCCTCAGAGACTGGTTTCATTAAAAGAGGAGAGAATATATAAATAAGATATCAAAGAGCTTTGAGATGAAGAGTATGGAAGAAGAGGGATCTCATGCCAAATGGTCTTTATATTCTCAACAGAATGTATGTGGTCTCTGACAGGTCTGAGGGGAGATTTAAAACAGGTTCTATGGGGAAATGGGACAGTGAGTCAGTTAGGGACTGAGAATCTAGAAACTTTGCATATTCCTTTATCTAATGTGCCCAAATGAATTACTTGAATTTTTTTCACCAAGTCTTTTGAATCTCAAATCCCTACCTTGGTAATGGCATGTTCTTACCAAAAAATTAAAGGTATTAAAAGAGTAAACTCCATTTTATTTAAAAGCACTTTCTAGTTATATACCTATTACTGGAAGTAAATAGCTATCTTAAAAATATCTGAATGATTTTTAAAAAGAAGAGAGAATAAATTTGTTCTGCTTGACCCCAGAGGGCAGAGCTAGGTAGAAATTGCAAAGAAACAAATCTGGGCTTGGCATGAGGAAAAATAACAACAACAACAACAAAAATTAAAGAAAAAGACAACCTCCCCAAACAGTGAGATTTAAAACAGTGGCAGATTTAAAACTTGACTGGGCTATCTCTTAAGGTAATAAATAGGTTCCTTCTTCCAAAGGGAGTCTTCAAGTGAAGGTGAAGGGATTTAATCTGTACCTAATAAGGCAGGAAATTGTTCAAGTACAGATTTGGCTTTCTCAGAGGCCTTTACAGTGACTTCAGAGGTCCCTTACAACTCTTAAAATTCTGTGATTCTTTAAAGAACTAAAAAAAATATTAAATTCGGCATGTTCAAAGCTATTTATTGGTAAAACAAATCATTGCTATGTTTAACAGTCATTTCTAATCTTGGTTATGATGTAAACATTTCCAATAACAGGACAAGGAACAAACTTGGGATTTCATTGGTATAGGGGACTAAGCAATCCCTTGAAATTTCATGTCTTTGAGATGCCCAGTGCCCAGACACTTGGCGTGACTTATGTGACTCGAGTCTTCCCAGTTTCAAGGCCATTACTGTATACATTATACTACCCTGCCTAAATTTTGAGTATAAACCTCAATATAAAAAATAATTACAATTTAATGATTAATGGTGACCCAAAACACCCGAACTAATCAATTAATCTCAATT
Organism: Gymnobelideus leadbeateri; assembly: GCA_011680675.1. Classification (NCBI taxonomy): domain Eukaryota; kingdom Metazoa; phylum Chordata; class Mammalia; order Diprotodontia; family Petauridae; genus Gymnobelideus; species Gymnobelideus leadbeateri. The sequence continues at coordinate 139,538 of WOXC01011084.1, read as the reverse complement.
TGAGCAGAGAGTGAGTGTTTATACTCAAATGGCAACCCACCTTCATTTTTTCTTTCATTTTATTTTTATTTATTTATTTTTCTTCTTTCCTTTTTTTTTTTAATTAAACAAATGTTTTATTACCTTCTGGTTTACATCATTCATTTCCGCCAGATTTTGAGTTACAATTTTTTCCCCGTTTTTCCCCTACCCACCATCCCAGAATAGCAGTCCCACAAGATATCCCATCCTCCAATCTGCTCTCTCCCATATCTTCTCCCATACTCCCTTCGACTTTTTCATTAGAGCAAGGTAAATCTCTGTGCCCCAATGCCTGCACATCTTATCTCCCAATTACAAGCAAAAGAGTATTGATAATAGTATATATTTGAAAAATTTAATTTTAAGACCTCAAATTTCAGATCCATTCCCTTACTCCCTTGCCACCCATTCCCTCTGGGAAGATAAGTAATTCAGTACATGTTGTACATGTCTAACTATGCAAAACATTACCATAGTAGATATATTGGACAAGGCTGCTTATTAATTCCCTCCCACCCATCCCACCCCACACCTGGTCCATTCCCTACTTGATCCTGTCCCTCTTCTATAGTGAGTACTTCCAACATCCCCTCCCCCCAAGAATGCCCTCCATCCATCATCCCTCCTCTCATCCCCCTTCCCCCTATTCTGCTTCAGGTTGAGATATCTCATTTAGTATGTACGTCATTCTCTCCCTGAACCAAATGCAATGAGAATGTGGTTTTGCCTTTTTGCCTTCCTATTCTTCCCCTCCCCTGCAGCCACTTCCCTTTGCTTCTTCTACATGAGATAGTTTACCCTACGCTGTTTCTCCCCATCTCCTCTTGCCACTTTCCTCTCTCACCTCATAATTTCACCCCTTAAGTATCATTCCTTCCCAACAACTTCAACTTATGCCCTCTCTCCATGTATAAATGTAAAAATGTATACACACATTCACATATGTATTCATATGACCATACACCCTTCTTCCATTATTTTCATACTGCGAAAGGTTTAATCAGTCACAGTTATTGTTTTTCCATGTAGGAATGTAAATAGGTCAACTTTGATAAGTTCCTTTTCATTTCTTTTCCATGATTACCTTCTCAGGCATCTCTTCCTTCTTGTGTCTGGATGTCAAATTTTCTATTCAACTCTGTTTTTTTCCTCAAGAATGCTTAAAAGTCCTCTATTCCACTGAATGACCATATTTTCCCCTGAAACAAAATACTCAGTTTTTCTGGGTAGGTGACCCTTGGGTTCAGTCCCAGCTCTTTTGCCCTCTGGAATATCATATTCCATGCCCTTCAATCCCTCAGTGTAGAAGCTGCCAGGTCCTGGGCTATTCTGATTATGTTTCCACAATATTGAAATTGTTTCTTCCTGGCTGCTTGTATTATTTTCTCTCTGATCTGGGGATTCTGGAACTTGGCTATAATACTCCTGGGAGTTTTCTTTTTAGGATCCTTTTCAGAAGGTGATCAGTGGATTCTTTTAACCTCTATTTTGCCCTCTGGGTCTAAGACATCAGGGCAATTTTCCTTAAGAATTTCTTGAAGGGTGATTTCTAGGTTCTTTCTTTGATCATGGCTTTCAGGTAGTCCAATAATTTTTAAATTGTCTCTGCTGGAACTATTTTCCAGGTCAGTGGTTTTTCCCATGAGATATTTCACATTGCCTTCTATTCTTTCATTTGTTTGGATCTCTTTAACAGCATTTTGATTTCTCATAAAGTCATTAGCTTCCATTTGCTCTAGTCTAACTCTGAAGGAATGAATCTCGTCAGTGAGCTTTTGAGATTCTTTTTCCATCTGGCAAATTCGACTTTTTAAGGCATTCTTCTCCTCATTGCCCTTTTGGGCCTCGTTTGCCATTTGAGTTAGTCTATTTTTAAGGTGTTGTTTTCCTCAGTCAAGCCGTTGACCCTTATTTCATACTTTTCCTGCATCCTTCTCATTTCTCTTCCCAATTTTTCCTCCACTTCTCTTATTTGATTTTTAAAGTCCTTCTTAAGGTTCTCTGTGGACTGTAACCCGCTCGTATTTCCCTTTGGGGCTTTTGGAGGAGGATTTCTGACCTCACAATTCCCTTCCTGTTCTATGCTTCAATCCTCTTTGCCCCCAAGATAGGAGTCTAAGGTTGCATTTTTCTGTTTATCTTGTTTCCTTTGCCTTGACATGATGCCACTTAATTACTTGACTTTTGTGCTTTTTGCCACAGTAGGACTCTGCCACCAGACAGGAGAGCTTTCGTCCCGAACATTGGGGTCTTCACAGCTTTCTGGCAAGCTGGATACCCACCCCAGACCCCTCCCCCCCAGATCACAATCCAGATCCAGGGAGGTTAAAGCAAGAGCGATTCACCCCCAAGACTGATCCCTGCATCTCCCTACAGTTCACAGGCCAGGAGCTGGAGCTGCCACTGAAAACTACAACATGGCATGTCTCCTCAGTGGCTTCTAGCCCCCAGGGTAGGAAGCCAACGTGTTCCCCAAATACTGGTCCCAAAGTCCATAGGGCGCTAACCTCTCACTTTGTCCTAGGCATATCTGAGTTGATACTTCTGGAATCCCCACAGCTGCTGGTGTTCTGGGGTCCCTTCAGTCGGCTGCTGGCCTGGCCACCCTGGGGCTAAAACCATGGCTCACACGGACCTGGGCTCGGCTCGGCTCCCGCACTGTGCTGCTGGCTCCCAAAGTGATGTGCTGGTCCTTCCTGCAGGGTTGCTGGGCTGTCCTCAGTGGGAGGTTAGCTTCTCTGTGTCGTTCTTTGCGTGCTGGAGCTCCAGAAGTTGTTCAGAGTCCCTTTTTACATAGTTTGGAGGTGATCTGGGGGGAGAGTGGCTTGGACGAACTGTTTCTACTCCACCATCTTGGCTCCACCCCCTCATTTTATTTTTAAATATAAAAGTTTAATTTAAGTAATATCTGTACCTATATAGCCACTGTTCAGAACTGTGACTTAAAAACAAGAGTTTAAGAAGGATTTTGTAAATGAAACTCACTATAGCCTATGTGTGTTTATGTAAACACACACAATTCTAAATGTTTATTAGTGTATGCTACACACCCTAAATTGACTTCATTTAAAAAAAAAAATTTCAACATTAAAGAAAGGGGAGGTCATCTATTCTCAACTCAAAAATAGGGTTTTAACTACCAAAAATTTGGGATAAAGACACATATAAGAAAATGTGAATTTTGTTCCATACCATGTTTAAAACTGTAGTCATATATCTGCTCTTTTGAAGATACATGCACTTCCTACTCACATGAATGACGTTAAAATAATGATATATACTCCCACAATGCTTCTCAAGAACAATTATTTCTACTATTAGGCTCAATTCAAAAATGGTAATTTGTTTTATTTTTTTTAATCAAATACTTTATTAACTTCTGGTTTACATCATTCATTTCTGAAAGATTTTGGGTTACAAATTTTCTCCCTATTTTTCTCCTACCCACCACCCCAAATTAGTGATCCCACTGCATATCCCCTCCTCCAATCTGCTGTTATCCATATCTTCTCCCATACCCCCTCCGATGTTCCAGTAGGGCATGGTGGATCTCTATGCCCCAGTGCTTTATATCTTATTTCCCAGTTTTATATATATACATATATATATATATATATATATATATATATATATATATATATACACATATAAACATTTGATTTTATTGAATTCCTGATTCATTACCTTTGTCCCTTGTCTCCCAGCCTTACTGGGAAAATAAGCAATTCAATATAGGTTATACATGTGTAGCTATGCAAATATTTCCATAGTGGATATATTATAAAAGACAGACTGATGTCCCTCCTTCCTATCCCACTTCCCACTTGTTTTATTCTCCACTTTGATCCTGTACCTTTTCAAAAGTGGTTGCTTCCAACTTCCCTCCCCCCCCAGCCTGCCCTTCCTTCCATAACACCCTTTTCATTCCCTTCCCCCCTACTCTACTGTAGAGTGAGATACCCCATTTAGTGTGTATGTTATTCCCTAAGCCAAATTCAATAAGAATAAGGTTGACCCATTCCCTTTTGCCTTCCTGTTCTTCCCCTCCATTATAACCATTTTCTCTTGCCTCTTCTATATGAGATAGCTTACCCCATTCTTTCTCTGCCCATCTCCTCTCATTATATTCCTCTCTCACCTCTTAATTTCACATTTTAAATATCATCCCTTCCTATTAAATTGGTCCTGTGCTCTCTATGTATACCAGTACACACATATACACACATTCATGTAAGTATTCATATGCCCATATACACTACTATATAGACATATATATGAATATATACATATACATATATGTACATTTCTATTGCCTTCAACTATTCTCATACCGAGAAAAGTTTTGTTAGTTAAAATGATCATTTTTCCATCTAGGGATGTAATTGTTCAAATTTGATAAGATCCTTCTGATGTCTTTTCCCTGTTTACCTTCTCATGCTTCTCTTGCTTCTTATATCTGAATGTCAAATTTTCTATTCAACTCTTCTTTTTTAATCTTGAATGCTTGAAAGTCCTCTGTTCTACTGAATGACCCTATCTTCCCTTGTAACATGATTCTCGGTTTTGTTGGGTAAGTGATTTGTGGTTTTAATCCCAGCTCCTTTGACCTCCAGAATATCATATTCCAAGGCCTTCGATCCCTCAATGTAGAAGTTGCCAGATCCTGTGTTATCCTAATTGTGTTTCCACAATATTCAAATTGTTTCTTACTGTCTGCTTGTAATACTTTCTCTTTGATCTGGGAACTACAGAACCTGGCAAATTTGGCTTTTTAAGGCATTCTTCTCCTCATTGCCTTTTTGAGCCTCTTTTGCCATTGGAGTTAGTCTATTTTTAAGGCTTTTTTTTCAGGTTATTGAGTCTCATTTCATAATTTTATTGCATTGTTCTCATTTCTCTTCCCAATTTTTCCTCCACTTCTCTTATTTGGTTTTCAAAATCCTTCCTAAGGTCATCTATGACCTGTAACCAGCTCGTATTTTTCTTGGAAGCTTTTGGTGCAGGAGTTCTGACTTTGGTGTCTTCCTCCTGGTCCCTGCTTTGATCTTCTTTGTCGCCAAAATAGAAGTGTAAAGTTGGGTTGCCCTGTTTGCTTTGCTTCCCTCGTTTGCTCATATTGGCACTTAATTACTTGACTTTGGGGCTTTTTGCCACAGTAGGACTCTGCTACCAGACAGGGGAGCATCATCCCAAACACTGGGGTTTTCTCAGCTACCAAAGGTATTAGTTGGGTGCCCTGTCTGAAGCCTCCACATGCTCTGGCAATCTGGTTGCACAACCCAGGACCTCCACCCTAGACCACAATCCAAGGTGGTTAAAGCAAGATCAATTTCCCCTCATACTGGTTTCTTGGTCCCTCTACAATCTGCAGGCTAGGAACTGAAGCTGCCACATGGCTGCAGCTGCTGGCCATTGAACGTCAGCCACTTCTCACCCTGGGAGAAAATGCTGACATCACTCACGAACTACTAGATCCCAAAGTCCACACTGCACTGACCCCTCACTTTGTCCTTAGCATCTATGGGTTGATAATTCTGGCAACTGTGATAGCTGTTGGTAATCTGAAGTCCCACCAGCTAGTGGCTGGTCAGTCCCACCCTGAGCCTAAACCTCTAGCTCATGTGAGGCTGGCCTTGGCTCTCAGAGAATTGTGCTGGCCATTTCCTGCTGCCCTTCTGGGCTGTCCTCAGTGGGAGGTGAGCTTCTCTGTGTCATTTTTTGGGTTCTATACCTCCAATTTGTTTAGAGTCACCTTGTACATGAATTAGAGGAGACAGAAGCTAGAGCCCCACAGAATTCCTGTTTCTACTCCACCATCTTGACTCTGCCCCCTGCCAATGTGTTTTAACACTAACTCAATTGATGTTAGGGAACATGAGGAACATTAGAATGACAAATTTATTTCTACAGAATTTCTTCAAAAATGGCAAGAATGTAGGGAATTTCCCCAATGCATGATAATTCTCAAACTGTAACCCTTTCACAAGCAGGTCTTTGTTAAGGTAAAGCATGGCATTTATTGTATATCATCCAGGGCAAGGGGAATTGCGACTGAGGGCTAGTGTGCCCCAGCACCATCTCCTTCTGCCATAGCAGTTGGCCCTCAGGCAGGAATTGCAGCCTGACCAATTTGCCAGCCCTAACCCTGTTATAATGAGGGCAAAAGCCCATTAATAGCCCAAAGGTACAGACCCTGGATCAGAAATAAATAAAATAACTAACTGTTAAGGATGATACATTTCTTTGGCTTAGTACAAATAGCAATGCTAAAGGCCTTTCAACACTTTAAGAATTCAATTTTGAAAAAGAAAGAATTCACTTTTTCTATACCTATTTGTATCTGAAGGCCCAAGTCAAACTGCTTTCCACTTTCTCTTGGTGATGTAGCTGAGGAGAAAAGACTATACAATTATCCCTTCCAAATGACTTTCCATATCATGATTTTGATATACTGCAGGTCAGCATAGGAAATTAAATGGGAATTTCGGGGGAGGTTTGCAGAAACCACATACGACATACAAAGGCCAACAAACAACAGAAAAAAAAAGTTTAAAAACTCAGAAATGTGTAAGCTCTATGAATAGTATTTTATTATACCAACATATTTTATCTTTTAATACCATATATATATAATTTCTTTTTATAAAATTAAAATAAGTAAAAAGTTAAAGTTCATAAAAAGAATGTGAAAGGTGGCAGATGACACACAAGGGCTAGTATTTTTACTTACCACTGACCCTCATATAGTCTATGACCAAACAATTAATACAAATTTTACAATGTTGTACTATAAACACCCCATAAAAGAAAAAGAAAAAGAAAAATATTCAAATTTCTCTGGTATGAAGTGAGTGCCAAAAATTTTTACGTGGATTTTCCACATCACAGGTGTGCCAAGCCCATAATCCCTGCAATGTGGAAGGTAGAACTGTATATAACATCTGTGAAAATGATGTACATTTATGTGTATCCACTACTGATAATAAGTGCCACCCTTTGAGAGGACACAAAAACTTTAATGTACTAATCTGCCTATATCTTGTGCTGCTTTATTTGGCTTGGCCCTAGCAAGGACCTGATTATTCTTGCAAAATGAGATGTTGTTTATAAGGTATCTGACATATAGCTGTTGCCGTATAAACAGTTCATATCATCTTTCCAGTATTACACCTGCCTCCCCTCTTTTTCCACTCTGATGGAGTGCCATTGGCCTCCTGGCTGATTCTTAATGAAGACTCGCCATCTCCTCACTCAGAGCCTTTCTAATGAATGTCTCTTATGCTTAGAATGGTTTTCCTCTTCATTATGGCCTCCTGGCTTCCTTAAAGTATCAGCTAAATTCTCGGTTTCTGGAATAAAAAGTATTTCCTGATGCCCCAAACTGATAGAACCTCATAGCTGCTAACAAGTTGTCTCTCCCATCAGCCTGTGAATTCCTTGAGGATAGGGACTGGTGTTTCCTTCATGTGTAGATTAGCACAGTACCCCTTCCCTTTCAAAATGATTATTGACTTGACCTAAGAAATGATAAAGGGAGAGATTCAGAGAGACCAGGGAAGACTTGTGTCACTTAAGGCAGAAGGAAATGACTGGCACCAGGAAAACAATTTCTGCTTTGATGACAAAACTACAAAGGACCTTTCCTTCTGGAGGACTTTCAGATTCTGCTCCAGGCCCATCCAGGCAAGATTAAAGTGTGAAGGGGTTTTCCTTGAATTTCAGTTGCTACAAGGGAAAACTTTACCCAAAGAAACAAAGAAAAGAGAGAAGTTGTGTAGGTAGGAGAGGGTGCTATGCATGCAAAAAGAGAGCAAAGGTTTAGTCTGCAAGAAACAGAGATGAATGAGTAAAGTGTTTGTCCTTGTCTGTCATTTGTAAGAGGGAACACTTAAAAAAATTAAACACAGGAAGGCAGCTGTTTGGGAGGGACAAGTTAGTGCTCTAGATGCTAAAGTGCCATGAATCAGCTCAAATCAGAGAAGAGAGTAGAGCAGTGTTATTATACTGTATTCAATTTCACACTTCTTTTTGTAAATAAATCAATTGATAGGTGAGAGAGATTCCAGCTTCATAGACAAACCTCTTTGGAAAGACCATTGCATGGGACAAGAAATATGTCATATGGGATAGTACAGAAATTAAAGTCAGAAAGGCCTGGATTCAACACCTTCCACTGACTCAGAGTAGTTATAATACAAGTTCATTTTAATTAACCTTCCTGAGACTGATGAATTATCCAAGTCTAAAAATCATAGAGGGCTTGAGATCTGCATAGATGAAGGTAAGTCCCATATGAATGATACCTTAAGCCCTTGTTCTTAATGGCTTAAGTGCAATGGCATTTAAAATAATATATAAGCAATGTAAGCAATTCACTAACACACAGAATACCACATTATAATATATTAACTTCCACATATCGATATTGAATTAATAGGTGATATTATTGCCATCTTAAAGTTTATTTTAAGAAACTAGGTGGGAAAAAAGACGCAAGTCTTGAGCCTTTAAAATTGTGCTTTTCATAGAGATGACTTAATTTCATAATATAATTTTAGATGCTTTTATTTAAGATTGAGAAGAGTGGGGACATGTGTACTGGGTTCTGAGTATAGTTGCATAAATCCGCTCATTATTAAAGACCACCCACTCTTAAACTGGTCTGAATGGAGAGCTGTCCACAGCAAACTGCTGTTTATCTGGCAGATTTGAGCCATTGCCCTGACTCAAATCTCTAGCAGATTTGTTCTAGACAATGGAGTCAGCATTGATGAGTGGATAGATTGTTGAATTTGGAGTCATAAAGATGAAGGTTAGATCTTATTTAGAACTCTTTCTGACCTAGGATAATCACTCAACATATATTAAATGCCTACTACATTCCAGACAGGCATCTAAGTGGTCCAGTGGACAAAGGGCCAGGTCTAGAGTCAGGCAGATTTACATTTCTGAGTTCAAATCTGGCATGAAACTTTTCCTGGCTATGTGACCCTGGGCAAATCACTTAACCTTGTTTGTCTCAGCAACTGGAGAAGGAAATGGCAAGCCATTCTTTGCCAAATTCTTTGCCACTTCTTTGCCAAGAAGAAATGACCAAATGGAATCATGAAGAGTCAGACATGACTGAAATGACTGAACAAGAACTTGTGCCAGACACTCTAATAGAGGTCATGGAAATAAAAAAAAATGATCCCTACTCTTAAGGAGTTTACATTTTAACAAGGAATATTATAAATACATATATAATTACATATAGAATAAAAATGAAATGAATAAGTACTTATGTATGTAGATATGAAGTAATTTGGAAGGGAGGGGATAAGCATTGTTATAGAATCTACTATATGCCAGGCACTTAATAATTGCTTCATAAATATCTCATTTTATTCTCATGACAACTCTGAAGGATAGTGATATCATTATACCCATTTGACAGTTCAAGAAACTGAGGTAAACAGAGGTTAAGTTCTGTGCCCATGGTCACACAGATATAGCTAATGAGTCTGAGGCTGGATTTGATCTCAATTCTTCCTGACTCCAAGCCAATCTCTCTATCCACTGTACTACCTAGCTGAGTGGATCAAGAAAAGTATAATTTAGAAGATGATTCCTAATCTGCATCTTCAAGGAAGGAAGGATTTTATGAAGTGGAGATAGGGAGGGAATGCATTCGCAAAGTGTGGATTGATCAGTCACTTAGCCTCTCCTTTATTTTTCTTGTTAATAAAAAATGCAGCACATAATATATGCAGCACATACTTCCTATGATAATTATTAGGATTGAGACAGTAAATGAAGAGTGTTTTGGAAGAGTTAAAGAAGTATATAAGTGTCAGTTCTTAACATTGCTACATAAAATATATTTTAGCCCTCTATGTGATCTGGAGGTGTGTCAATGTATGGGATATATGGGGTGTTCAGAAGAACAAGCATTAGTGGTATGAGATTCCTTTTAAGGGCTGCTCTTCTACCTTTGGCATCCATCTGTCACATAACTCTCACCCCTGGATCTAAGAAACTATGGAAGGACAGTGGCCACACCCTGGTAAATCCATCTTGGCAGATGGGCTAAACTAGGATGAGGGCAACTTAGAGACCTCAAAGTTGTGAGTGAGTTGGGGGCAGGGAATGTCTACCCCAAGCATGTGAAGACTTCCCCTGCCATAATGAGTAGTTAAGAATGATTTCTTCCACTGGCCATGAAGGTGATAGAAACAGACATTATGGAGTGCTCAGAAATTGATCAGATTTCAAGGCCGCTAAGATTATCCCCTGCATCCCAGGCTATGACAGTCATCTTGACATTTTTCTTGCCATAGGACTTCGATGATTCTGGAAGAGAGAGTAAGGCTGAAGACTGTACAATTCTGCCTCACTTAAATCCAATCCATGCACAAGTCAAGACATCACCCCGTGATGTTATTGGTCTTCTTAGAAAACAAAGGACCAATGAGAACAAAAAGGTGTGCTGAACTTGAACTCAGAAATAACATAGTTCAGATCCTGTCTCACACACACATAATAAAGGTGTGACTGGGTGAGTCAAAACCACACAACCTCAATTTTCTAATCTGTGAAATTGGTATATCACCTATTTTATGGGATTATTTTTTTTTCTTTTTGGAGGGCAATTGGGGCTAAATAACTTACCCAAGGTCACACAGCTAGGTCTTTGTTTGTGTGTGTGTTAAGTGTCTGAGGCCGGATCTAAACTCAGGTCCTTCTGACTCCAGGGCCGACGCTCTACTCACTGCACCACCTAGCTGCCCCTTTATGGGATTATTTTGATAGAATTAAATTTATAGAGATAGATAGATAGATATCATTTTCAAACCTTAAAGATTCATATAAGGACTAGCTGCTATTATTTGTTGTTGTCCTTACTCTTTTGTTATTTACTCTAACTTTCTGCCCTGTTCTGAGTATCTCTCAACTGCTTCCTCTCACTTGTTAGACTGATGATCTTTCTGACTGTGCTAATTGTGTTTGCAATTTAGAGTCTCTCACTTAGGTTCATCATTCTAAAGTGTTGTTCCTTTCCCTGATTGTCAAGCAGATAGTCTGATCATCCATGAATAGCCTGACCTGTCCTTGGTCCTGAACCTACCTAAAACCTCAGGTGTTTTTGCCTAGTCATTAGAGGGACAAGGACACATGATGATTATAAAGAATATTCATTGAATGAGGAGATACTAAACACAAAGTTGCAAAGTTAACACTGAAATCTCATTCTAATTATAGATGTCTATATAGAATAGACCATATGTCCTACATTCTATGAACAACCATGACTATAATACATTCCTCAGCATCAGTGTCTGGGGAATATCAAGTGATATGGCACTTCTACGCGAAGAATGCTTCATATTTTTAAAATAATTAATTTCGGAGGGGCGGCTAGGTGGCGCAGTGAATAGAGCCCCGGCCCTGGAATCAGAAGGACCTGAGTTCGGAGCCGGCCTCTGACACTTAATCCATACAAACAAAAAAACCTAGCCGTGTAACCTTGGGCAAGTTACTTAATCCCAATTGCCCTAAAGGGGCGGCTAGGTGGCCGCAGTGGCAGTGAGTAAGAGCGCCGGCCTCAGAGTTTGGATGACCCGAGATCAGATCCAGCCTCAGAAAACGAGCACCCACGCATAAATAATGACTAGCCGAGTAACCTTGAGCAAGTTACTTAACCCCAATTGCTTTAAAAAAAAAATTAATTTCGGATGATGTCCAAAAGGAAGTTGCCTTATGCAAAACCTCTCTCTCTGATAAATAGGATTAGGTCAAGTTCCTATTGCACATGGTCATAATGACAGGAAAAAAATGATACGATCAGATAAGCAGCAGCACTAGTTCATAATTCAAAGAAATTCAATTCAATAAATAATTGTTGATTCCTATATACAACATAAAAGACAATTAGTGATCTATATCAATGAAGGGAGTTTCCATACTAAGAGTTCCCTATAATGATGAAACCATAGGTTTGAACCAAAACCAAAATATGCTAGCCACCAGGACTGCTTCTGAGAATATAAAGAGAAAATGGAAAAAAATTCCTGCCCTTAAGTATCTCAGTGTTCAATGTCAACTTAATTAGTTCAGTGAATTAACTCTTTGACTTATGCTGCCTTTAGAAAAATGCCAGAAGTTCTGGCCAAAATAAGAAATAGTAAGTGAATCCTCAGATGTTCACATTAATGTGTTTCTCTCCCTCCCTCCCTCCCTCCCTCCCTCCCTCTCTCTCTCTCTCTCTCTCTCTCTCTCTCTCTCTCTCTCTCTCTCTCCATCAGGATCTTTCTAGATGGAGCACTTTAGACACAGACCACTCAGAGGAATGGCTCAAATAATCACTTTTTCACATACTATGCTGGCATTGTTGAGATCCAGAAGAAAAATAAACATCTGACAATTTCTATTTCCTAGAAATTCTATCCCAATTGATCTCCACTCAGAAAGTGCCTCCTCCTCCAGGAGCTTGGCAGCAGGGTTATTTTTCTGGCTTACTATGCTTACTAGTAAAATATAACTTTTTTTCTTCTTTTCCTTACCTTTTTCTATTTTTTTCTTTATTAATTTGCTTGTTTACTTTGAGTTTACAAGATTCAGTTCCACAATCCCTTGAGTTTCAAATTTTCTTCCCCCACCTTCTCCCCACCCCTGCATAGGGGAATACAATCAGGTCTAGAATCTGCAGATACTTTCACTTTAGACATTGGTCAGATTGAAAAGAAGGATTGTAATGGATGGAATGAACAATGGGAAAGAGGAAACCAAACCAAACAAGAAAGAGAAAGAGAGCAGGTAATTTGCTTCAATCTGCATTCAAACACTGTTCTTTCTGGTTCTTTCTCTGAATGTAGATATCTCTCTCTATCATGAGTCTTTTGGAGTTTACTTGTAGCCCTGCATTTCTGAGAAGAGCCTGGTCTATCAAAGTTGGTCATCACACATATGTTGAATCTGTAATGGTGTACAAATTTTTTCCTGGTTCTGCTCTTCTCACTCAGCATCATTTCATATAAGCCTCTCCAGGAAGATATGAAGTCCATATGCTCCTTGTTTCTTATAGCACAATAGTATTCCATTACATGCATATACTACAACTTGTTTAGCCATTCCCCAATTGATAGGCATCCCCTTAATTTCTAATTCTTTGCCACCACAAAAGGAGCTTCTATAAATATTTTTGTACATATGGGTCTTCCTTCCACTCCTGTGATCTCTTTGGGATACAACACTAGAAGTGGTATTGCTGGGACAAAGGATAGGAGATTACTTATTGCTTTTCCTTACCTTTTATATCAGCTGCATTTGTATCTACAAGCCCTCTCATAGAGCTATCCTCTATAGAGAATAAAGATGTAGAAAGGGGAAAAAAACATTTTAAAAAACCTACTAAATATAGCCAAAGTATCTATTGTTCCATACAGTTTCTCATATTCATGAACCTCCAAATTCTGCAAAAATGCAGTCTTTTGGTCTCTTTGAGTTCAAGTTGAGATACTATACTTTACATCATTACAATTTACTTTCAATGTCCATCCTTTTCTTAGGCTGTCATTGCTCTAGGACTCAGTTTACTTACCTAAAAGTGAATGAATAGATGGACTCTAATATACCTGTAAGTTCCAATTTCCTATTTTTCCCCCTGAATCATTGATTTTTCTTCCAGAGTTAAAAGTTAAAATCAAGTAGGACAGTGATTGCTCCTTATTGCTTCTCTGTTATTTTATTATATTTTAGGCTCTAGTATAGTTCCACATACACATAATCACATCCTTACAACATCTGGAAGGGACTTTAAATACAATCTCACAGAACATTTTTTTACAGGAAGTAAAGATGACTTGGGAAGGTCACACTGAGAGTAAATGAACTAGTTCTGATTTGAACACAGTTCTTAATGTTCTATATCCCAGGCCCTCTCCACTAGTAACCAACTGATGAATGAGTTAATAACTTAACATAACGCTAGAAATTTTTTAAATGTGCTCAGTATTTTAAAAAGAGATAAAGTTTTTCAGGTTTTCCCCAAAAGTTAAGCCAGGTGGAAACTGTACAGTGTACTTGGACAGTTTGCCATGCCAAGAATGAAGTACAAACAGGCATCCATGATCAGGGAGAGACTTTGATGATTGATGGGCTTATAATGAATACATAACTCCCCAGATCCAGAAAATTGTGATGCCATTCACCTAGATAGTCTATAAAGCAATAATTGAAAGTGTTGGCTATGCGCTGTAATTGGCATCAATTTTTAGATCTTCTATAATCCAGGCAATGTGATAAGAAGATATTCCTGTTTCAGATGATTCAAAATGTTTCTTATAAACTCCATAATGAACTTTTCCAGATGACAGAGTGGCTATGCATTGCTATCTTATAATATGTACACAACCTCAATCTCATGTGTCAGAAGGTATCAAAAATTCAGAGTTATAGAGTTGAGAGGGGATTAGGAAAACATTGATTCCAAACCCTCATTTCACACCTGAGGAAACTGAGGCTCTTAGGGGATAAATGACTCATTAATAATGGAAGCAGCTATTGGTATACAAATTAAGCAAACTATAGGAAGATCAAGCTGGAAGAGAGTGCAAAAGTTGGAAAAGTCGTGCCAATTTTTTACTTTAAAATAATTACTTTTGCTATGTAAAGATAAACATATTTTGGCTTGCACCCAACATTTCATAATTGTATGGAGGTCCCTTCTGAGAAAACCCCTCTAGCCAGGAAGATCAACACTAATTCTATAACTTAAATCCTTCCAGAATTAGCTGAGTTTGAAAACTTAGATGAGTGGACCAGGTTCTTACTCCTAGGCCACTGCTGTATCTACCATCCCACATATGCATCTCACAGAGTAAAGATAGACCCAAAATTTATTCCCCTGCTGTTGCTCTCCCTGTGCCCTCTCCACACATACATATTCCCAGTTTCAGGGAAATGATCATTTTAGACTAATAATTTTAGAATATTGCCTCAGTTGTAATTGTTTTCTTGTCATAAAAATGATTGAGCACAAGCCAATAAAATTTGTTGCTGAAAAAGGAAAACAACATGAAATTGGGCCCCAACTTTCAGTAAAGGAGAACCATATGGTGCATTTAATTATAAGTTGAGAAGATATTTGAAATTTTAATTTAAGTGGCTTACTTACAGCATTAGCTCAATTCTTCTGCCCAGCTGTTGAACAACAAGCTGCCTCCCTACAAACACAGATAGAATTTGACAACAGATGAGTTGAATACCTACTCCAGTTAAAAATGCTACCGACATCTAGAGGTAGGCACGTTCAAAGAGCACATGGGGAAAATCCACATAGGACCCTAGATTTAGAGCCAGAAGATGTGGCAAAGGTCATCTGGTCCAAGATCTTCATTTTACAGAATATGAACGATTCAGCCCCTCAGGTTAAGGGTTTTATCTGAGGATACAGAAAAGTAGAGCCAAAATTCAAAGCCAGGTCCTATGACTACATATGAGTGTTCTTTCCATATTACCAGATTGCCTCTTAATATTGATTTCAGGTTTACCAAGTTTGCTACATAATACGCTGGGATGAAGACAGTACATGTATTAGTTTCCTTGTTAAAAAAAATCCATCAAGCAGCAAGCATTTGTTAAGTACCCACTATGAGGAAGCTAAGTCTCTACAATAGTATAATTTATAAAGCACTAGACTTGTAATCAGGAAGATCTGAGCTCAAATCGTGCCTCAGATTCTTACCAGCTATGTATCCTAGGCAAGATCTTTCTGGACCTTCATATTTTTTTTCAGCTGCAAAAAGACTTGAAGGATTCTAAGGCCCTTTCCAGTTGTGAATCTAAGATTCTATGTATATAAGTGAGTTTAGGCCTTGATGTCATTGAATGCAGTTCTATAGCTAGCTCTGTGACCCTAGCTCACTCATGTCACCTCTTAGAGACTCAGTCAGCTCATCTTTAAAACAGGGACATCTGCAATACTTTCCTTAAAGGATTGCTAAGAAGATCAGATGAAATAATGGAGTCATAGTGCTTTGCAAATCAGAAAGTTCTAGACTCATCACACATGCATGTACATACTTCATCCAAAAGACCAGCTAATCTAGGATCTCCTTTGACTAATGCATGCTTTCCTTTATATCTACTTTGTATAACAACAGATAACTCAACAAGATCATTGATACCAGAGCTGGAAACAACCAGAGAGGACATCTAATTTAATTCCCTCATTTTATCAATAAAGAAATTGAGGCTCAGAGATCTTCAGTGACTTGTACAAAATCACCTATGTAGTAAGGGATTCAAACCCACATCTTCCAGCTCCAAATTCAGCACTCTTTGCATGTTGCCTCCTATCTCCTTCTAACAGCTTCCATCAAGTAAATTGCTTTCCTAAGCACTGTGCTACAGCTTGGATGTGGAGGAGACTGTAGTCAGCATTGCTTTCTTGGCAGGCCAATTGAGATTGATTGTTGGGGAGGGAAGGAGGCCTGAGTACAGGGCTCCATCAAGGCACTGATGGATCCTGTGATCCATGCACCTCTCATTTTCCCTTGGTTCCAGGCAGCAAGGCTGCTGTAGTCAATGGCAGTATAAACTGAGAACTCCAAATCAGAGCTGCAGTAATGTGACAACTCCCAAGAAATAGCATCAATCACTTGGAAGAATGATTATCTTTCCAAACTGTGTTCACTTCAATGAAAATGGGGACAGTTATATTTTGTCCTCCTCCCGCCAGAAAAAAAGATAAAGTTTTGGTTTTTTTTTTTTAAACAGAGATGACTTTGATGTTATATTACTCTATTTCAAACTTAATACTCAGCCTCGTTGTTTATCTTGTCCTAGTGTGCTACACATTACCCACTATGGCAAGCAGAAAACTATTTGTTGTGTTACCTGTCTAATGCATTACATTTACTCCAGAAATCTGAAACATGCTTGACAATAAAAGCTAGAGGTCTAGTGCTGCCTCTAAGTAGGTGTTTGTCGCAAAATGATAGGGCCTTCCATTGCATTGAAGTCATTATCATTCCATGGAGAAGCACTGTGCCTCCAAAGAAGTCAGTCAAGGTAGATTCTCTCCCTTTGATTTTCTATCTTACTTTGTACAACTGCCAAGCCAGTGAAGAGTTGTGACCTTTTCCAAACAGCTCTTTGCCAGAAATTGTGGAAGGCCAGATGAGCTGCTCCTGCTTCTACCACCACCCACGGCTTTGCTCAGAGTTTAACAACATCACCCTTTTATTACTCACACTATCATTCATTAATAGGCCAGTTGGTGATGATGATAAGAAAGTTGGCACCCATTCCTTTCACATCAACTTTGCTTAAGATATTGGCATAATTTATGTTTGTTCAAAAATAATGAAGTATGGCATGAAATCTGTGAAAAGATATTTGACAATGACAAAACTAATTTTTAACCCACTAATTAGTAATTTGTCAAAATTTGAACTTAAGTTTGACTAAAATATATCTTTTTCTATAAAAAACTTCCATTAGGAATCTATCCTCTATAACTATCATCCATCTACATCTATCTATCTATCTATCTATCTATCTATCTATCTATCTATCTATCTATCTATCTACCTATCTTTAGTAGTAGCCTCTTAGTACATTTAATCAATTTCAAAACATTGCCATATCTTTTAAAGGGGAGCAGAGGTAAACACTCTTTATATTTAGTTTAACACATTGATACTTCATTGCCTCTGTCATATCCCCAGGATGTACTGTAATTTCATCAGCTGGAGGTGAGGGGAAATTAATTGATCAGGCTCAGTCCCCTAATCACTTCTCCTATTACATTTTTACTACCCCCATTTCTCAATGCATTCCTCTGCTTCCTCTTTGCAGAAAAAGCAGCCCCTATAAAAATAACCAAGACTAATGGGAGGCGAAGTGTTCAGAGAAACCAATCAACATACACACAATGTCTGTCATTATACAGAGTATTTCATATCCATAGTATTCTACCTCTGCAATGAAAGGGAGGTGATAGATTCTCATTGTTCTTTGAAACCAAGTGTGTTCATTATAATTTTAAAGCTTTCAAATTTAACTATTATTATCTTATTATTATTGTTCTCTGTAATTATTGGAAATGTTTTTGGCCATTTTTGTTGCCTTCATTTCGCATCAGTTTATAAATCTTTTTATACTTCTTTGTATGTATCATATTCATTGTTTCTCATGGTACATTGATATTAAATAATATTCCATTATATTTATATGCCACAATCTGTTGAGGCATTCCTTAATTGATGAATATCTGCTTTATTTCCAGTTTTTATTATAACAAAAGCTGCATTATAAGTATTTTATAGGTAGCAATCTTTTTTTTTATCATTTACCTCCCTAGAGAATATTTCTCACAGTAGGACCTCTGGATAAAAGGATATGGTAAAATTAATTATATTAATTACATAATCTTATTTATGTAAGGAAATAGCTACGGGCACAGTCAATAGAGAGCTCAACTTGGAATCAAGAAGGCCTTAGTTAGAATTATGATTCATTTCCTAGCTATGAGACCCTGGATAAGTAATTTAATCTCTGTTTATCTCAGTTCCCTTTTCTGTTAAAAAGAAAAAGGCATAACAACCTTTTCAGAGTGATTATGGGAATGTGTGATAATAATAATAACTAGGATTTCTATAGTACTTGCAAAACTTAAGTACTATAGAAATCCTAGTTATTATTATTTTAATTTCTATATTGTTTTAGTTTATTATCATATCTGTTAGTCTTCCTGTCTTTCCAGGAGCAGAGGCAAAGTAGTCTAATAGCTGGCAACCAACTTTCCTGATTGCTGTAGCTTCTAGTGTCCTCTCTCTCAAACTATTCCATTTTTATAAACAAAATCACATTCATTCATTTTTAATCTCTGTATATTTATTCTGCATATGTTTAGATAAAATATATTCTTTTCTCTTCCCTTAGAATCTAATCTCCTTGAGGGTGAATGTTGTTTGTTTGTTCATTTGTATTACTAGCACCTGACACATAGTTGGGATTTAATAAATGCTTGATAGGCAGAATGCTCTCTTATGAGTGAAGAGAATAATATGGTTCTTGGAAAAAAACGAGCACATGTCTATTGAATACCCTCTGAATTATCAAAAGGGTTGTTGATCTGAGGATAGTGCCACCCAAAGACCACAATTTATCCCTTGCTTCTTAATTGATTGTAGAAATCAATGGAAAAAGTTGGATGTGGGTGGTAATAACTACTGAAGTACCAGCAAGTATACACCCAGATACATAGCACCTCTTATAAAACTCTTTAATCATGATATTTTATCTCTTCATTAAATTCATTCCTTAGAATAATTAATTTCAAATCCTTCCTCTGACACATAATGTCTCTGTGACCCTGGGCAAGAAACCTAACATCTGAATGCTCTAGGAAGCTCTCATACTTTTAAATTGCAGAAAGGGGATGAACTGAAGAGATTTTTAAAAATCCCCATGGGGAAGCTACACATACTCATGAATTCATAGGTCCACTCGCTAACCTACTAAGCCTAAAATTAAATCATAAAAGTAAATTCCAGATTACTAGCATCATTGAAATTTAAGATGTTAAAAAAAGAAATTGTATGAAACAATAGGAAAGAAGGGATAATCAAAATAACAACAATAATAATTTAAGCATGTCTTCAAAAGGGGTACATAGCATATTCACAATTCTGCCAGATGTCAATTACTTCTGAACCGACAAGGCAGACATTTAAATATGGGAAAAGCCCTGAGACCTACCTTGGTCAATTAATCCTAAATAAATCATACACAGTGTTATCAGTGTTAATTACCACTAGGATGTGCTATTCTGGTGTTCATTAGCATATTCCATATGAAACTAACTAAATAATGTCTCTGGGAATGAAATAGTATAAGCTGTTGTGCATTTCCTCTCCTGGAAACAGAATTATATTTAGGATATATGATGCTTCTGGCACAGTAGCTTATAAAACGGCCTATAAATTATGCAATACACACAGACATATACACATAGACATGCACATATACATAAAGTCATATCCACACACACAGAGTGAAAATCCCTTGAAAAAGTCTACATGAGCTTGCTGCAAAGAAATACATGACCTATGTGTACATGCAAATATTAAAAATAACATGATTGAAGGCTTTATTTTTTTCAAAATTTGTTTAGGGTACAGGGATATATAGTTCCTAGAGGCACTGTAACAAGTTGCAAACGATAAAAAAAAGAAAATTTTCTGCTTGTTTAAGATGGAATGTATATAGGATAAGATCCCAAATGGCTCAGTTCTGTCATTTGTCATGTTCTTCAAAGTTAGACATCAAGAAAATACAATCCCAAAAAAGCAATATTTAAATTATATAGATACCAACTCATCCAGAAATAGCAATTAACAAAAACTCCCAAAGAGTTTTCATAAATATTTATACATATATACATTTTCAAATAACTGTGTGTGCTTATATTAAACTGACCAGTGATTTCATCAGTACAGAGAAGTTGCAATTTCTTTTTTTTTTTTTAAAGCAATTGGGGTTAAGTAACTTGCTCAAGGTTACTCGGCTAGTCATTTGATTTATGCGTGGGTGCTCATTTTCTGAGGCCAGATCTGATCTCGGGTCATCCAAACTCCGAGGCCGGCGCTCTTACTCACTGTGCCACCTAGCCGCCCCTTTAGGGCAATTGGGGTTAAGTAACTTGCCCAAGGTTACACGGCTAGGTTTTTGTTTGTGCGGATTAAGTGTCGGAGGCCGGCTCCGAACTCAGGTCCTTCTGATTCCAGGGCCGGCGCTCTATTCACTGCGCCACCTAGCCGCCCCAGAAGTTGCAATTTCTTTTGCCAATTTATATCATACCTGACTTACAAGTTATAATCCTGCTGAGTGGTCAGTATAGTTTCAGGAAGTCATTGACAAAAAGACAGTTACCACATATACACCAAAATTTTTGTAGAAGCACTTTTTTCTGGCAACAAAGACCTTATAAAAGTAGATGCAAATCTATTGGATAAAGTTGAATAAATGTTGATAAAAGTCAGTATATTCTACCATAGTTTGAGGGAAAAAAATCTGGTAAAAAAAGTTATTAACTAATTCAGAGTGAAGTGAACAGAAAAAGGAGGTCATAGTACACAGCAACAGCAATACTGTACAATGTTCAATTGTGAAAAACTTATTTTCAATAATACAATAATCCAAGTCAATTCTAAAGGACCATGAAAAAAAACACTGTCCACCTCCAGAGATAGAACTGATGGAGTCTGAATATAGATCAAAGCAGACTTCCCCCCCATTTAATATTGTGTGTGAAGTCTGTTTTCTTTCCCAAATATATTTTTCATAATTGCAAATGTATAACCTATATTGAATTGTTTACCATCTCTGTGAGGTGGGAGGGGATAGCAGAAGAGAGAGGGATTTTGGAACTCAATGTTTAAAAAAAAGAATGTTAAAATAATTTTTCATATAATTATAGAAAAACTAATTTTATTAGAAAAATAAAAGAAAAAAGCAAACTATTTTATAATTGATCTTGGAAGTAATAGGGAGCTATTGAAGTTTTGGGACAGAGAGGTTAAATGGTTAGATGTATGCTTTATGAAAACAATTTGGCATGGATTGGAGTAGGGAACAACTTGAAGCAGGGAGACCAATCAGAAGGCTATGGTAGAAGTCCTGATCTGAGGTGATGGGAGCCTACAGTTGGAGAATGGCAATATCAGAGGAGAGGAGGTTGCATATTTGAGAAGTATTACAGGAAGAATTGTCAGAAATTGGCAAAGATTATTTAAGAGGGAGAAAGCAAATGAGAAGGTAAGGATAATGATAAGGTTGGAAGTTTGCATGAAGGGTTAAATGGGTGCTTGATAGCAATAGGAAAGTTAAGGAAAGGAAAGAGTTTAATGGGAAAGATAATGAGTTCAGTTTTTGAATAAAGAAAAATAGCCAGGACAAAGGCCTAGAAAATATAAATGAATAGAACATAGCTAGATGAGATGGGGAGAGACAGAATGGGGTAAATGATCTCATGTAGAAGAGGCAAGGAAAAGTGGTTTCAGGGGAAGGGAAGAACAGGAAGGCAAAAAGGCAAAACATTATTCTCATTGAATTTGGCTCAGGGAGAGAATGACATACATACTAAATGGGATATCTCACCCTACAGGAGAGTGGGGGGAAGGGGAATGAGAGAGGGGATGATGGAAGGGAGGGCAGGCTGGGGGGGAGGGAAGTTGGGAGCACCCACTTTTGAAAAGGAACAGGATCGAAGTGGGGAGTGGACCAGGTAGGAGGTGGGATAGGAGGGAGGGAAATATAGTCAGTATTTTATAATATATCTACTATGGTAATGTTTTGCATAGTTATACATGTACAACATATATTGAATTGTTTATCTTCCCAGTCAGGGTGGGTGACAAGGGAGGAAGGGAATGAATCTGCAATTTGAAGTTTTAAAATCAAATGTTTTAAAAATATGTAAATACTATTATTAATACTATTTTACATATAATTGGGACATAAGATGTGTAGGCATTGGAGCACGGGGATTCACCTTGCCCTACTGGGAGAGTCAAAGGGGGTATGGGAGAAGATATGGGAGAGAGCAGATTGGATGAGGGGGTATCCTGTGGGACTGCTATTCTGGGGTGGTGGTTAGGGTAAAAATGGGGAAAAATTGTAACTCAAAATCTGACAGAAATGAATGATGTAAACCAGAAGTTAATAAAGCATTTGGAAAAAAATATCAATGAATAATGGAAATGGCTTAAAGATGCAGCAAAGGACCCTGAAAAGGAGAGGTCACACAAAGAGAAGCAGAACCATTAGAGAGCAGTTTCACAAAATAGAAAAAAAATAATAATTTAAAAAATATAAGAACTAGAGAGAAGATTAAGGAGAAAAGGATTAAAAATAGTCTCAAAGCCTGAAGAGATATTATGAAAGATGAATATTGGGAAATGGTATTTAAACTCAATAATTAAGAGATTATTGGTAATTTCTGAGATTATTTTAGTCGAATATTTAGGGCAGAAGTCAGACTTTAGAACATTATGGTAAAAGAAAGAAGTGGAGGCATGAGTTGTAGGTGACCAGCTTTAGGAGTTTATCTCTAAAAGGGAGATGAAATATAAGGTAATTCCCCCTGGGGATGGACAGAGAAAAAGAGCTTAATGAGATGCCCATCAGTTGGAGAATCCCTGGATAAATTATGGTTTGGGAATATAATGGAATTCTAATGATCTATACAGGACAATGAATGAGACTCAAAGATACTCAGAAAGCCTTTAAGTAATACAGACAGTTTATATTTTAATGATACTTTTAAGGTTGACAACTTTGAAAGATTTTATTATTTTGATGATTCAACCATGATTCTAGAGGATTGATGATGAGACTACTTACCTCCTGATAGAACTATTCTTTAGGAATATCACTTTGCCTGATGAGCAGAGGACAGATTGAATGGGGGAAAGACTTAAGGCATGGAACCTATTACAAGATTATTGCAATAATCCAAATGTGAGGTGATACATGTCTAAAACTACACTGCTGGTTCTATGAGTACAGAGAGGAGATGCTTAAAAGCCATAATTGTGAAGATACAAACAGGATGACTTGGCAAATGTTTAGATAACTAGGATAAGTATGAAGTGAAAGTTGATACTAATGCTGAGGTTGTGAGCCTAGATGACTGGAAAGATGGTGGTATCCTCTCCAAAGATAGGGAATGTTGGGAGAGTGGAGGATTTGGAGAAAATATAATGAGTTTAGGAATATGTTCAATTCGTGTTACATATGGGTCATGAAATTAAAGGTATCCAAATAGCAGTAGGCAATGATGGATCTGTAATTATTTGTTAAAGGTATTTTGTAATTGTATTTATATGCCATGAATATTCTTTGATGTATTAATTCTCAGTTATATTATAGTTATTTTAAACATATGTTACCTTTCTCTTTTTTCTTCCCTCTTAAATTTTTAATGGCTATTTAAAGCTACAGTGTGTGTGTGTATGTGTGAGTGTGTGTGTGTCTGTTTTGCTACTCACTTAAAGCTAATAGGACTTTCACTTATTTTGTCTGCTAATTTTTTGATGTTTTCTAAGTAAAACATTATGTCTTGGCTCACTTAAATGCATTTAATTGATTTTTTGTTGTTGTGTTACTACTACCATATAGTGGTGAAAGGGAACATTCGTGTTTTTCTCCTATATTTATTGAGAAAGCTTCTAATGTTTTCTCATTACAAAATATTCAGTCTCTTTGCTTTAGATTTATATTTTTCATATTAAAAATGATCCTTCCATGCTTATTCATTTTGGGGTGGATGTTTTAGTAAAAATAATTATTGTACTTTTAACAAAGTTTTGTTTTTTAAGCTTCTTTTGATTTCTATGTGCTTTCTATCAAACTAAGGAAACTGCCATTGGTGACCAAAGCTGTAAGTACACCTACCCTCAGGGCTCTAACTTCAGAGAGTTTTAACAAACACATGTAGTCCTTCAGGGTCTTAAAAAACATATTTCTAAGAAAGGGGAAAAACAAAAATGAAGAGGCATTGCCATACCTAAACTCAAAGTAAAAATTGGTCATGGTTTGTTGTACTGGCCAGGGTACAGACATCTCTCCTTTGGAGAAAGAATCAAGCATTTATATAGTGCCTATTATGGGTCAAGTACAACGGCAAGGACTTTACAAGTTTTATCTCATTTGATCTAAGAGCCATGGCTTTGTCAGACACTGACTACAGTATGAATTGAATTTAGGGGAGTGATTTTAAGCCAGATGCCCCAAAGAGTCACAATTCTAGTCTATGGTGATATGGTTTCTATTGATGTTGTTGGGAATATTATCTGATGAGGCATATAAAGTCAAATCACTGAAGTTCATTAAAAGACTCGATCTTCTTGAATAAACTTTCTTTTCAATTATAGAGCCTTAAAATTCACTCTTTATCTAAACAGGCAAGCTGAATATCAAGTGAAGGAGCAAAATCTCTGCAGGAAGCAGGACTGGTTCCCAATGACAATGGGAGAAGATTAAAAAAAATGAAAATATGCTGAGTTGCAGAAACTTTCACAAAATGGCAAAGATGTACTAGGCAGGGAATGGCTGAAAAGAAAAGCTAAGAAATACCACTATACAGTAAGAAATGATGAATGGAAGAAATTCAGAGAAATGGGAAGAAGCATATAAAGTGATTGTGCACAGTGAAGTAGGACAAACTGAGCAATATCCAGCATGACTACAACAATGTAATGAAAAGATCATTAAAAGGAAGCTAAAATTTGGTAATTGAAAAACCAATTAGGATATGAGAAAACAGATAATGAAATATGTTTCCTTCCTCAGAGTTGAGCAGAACATTGTTTTCATTATCAGATTTGGTCACTCTCAGGGCAATTTTTACTTAATTGCTTTGCTCTGTTACAAGTGTGTGTGTGTGCGTGGGGGGGGGGGGGTCAATGTGGACTGTGTCAAAGCCCTACCTCTTCAACCAAAAATGATGATGAATTACAGACAAAAGGTATCACTAACATAGAAAAAAATTCCCCTATGAATATTTTAGAACCCTGCTATCCCACAATTACTGCATATTAGAATTGAATTTAATATCAGAAGCCAAGTAGCAGGTACAGGTGTTCATGTTGTCCCCTGACTCTAGGGTCATTAAGATTTTACTGTATCTTTTAACAGCATGAATTTCATTGAAGATAAAAAATTAAACAATTACCAAAAACTACATTTCCTTTAAATTTTGGCTGCACAGAAATTATCTAGGGTATTTCTGTGACCTAATTTTCACAGATTCATTTTTAAAATAAATAGGAGAAAGGGAAGTTTTCCTTATTTTTTTAAATAAAAAGAGAAAGATCAGAATAGTCAAGTGAGTTATTCAGTAGTGAGCAAAGATCTTACTTACGTGAAATTAACAACAGAAAATAAAACCATAGAGAATTCCCCTGTTTTCACAACCTCACATATTCCCATATCAGAGAAAAGGCACTAAGATTGAATTGCCCTAATTAACTCAGCACTTATTAATTATAGGGCTCCAAAAGCTTCTATTTTCAAACTTCAGAATCACTGGTAACGACCTTAATATGTCTTGTTGTACATATCTTTACTTCACCTTGCCACTGGGGAGGATAAATTTAAAACACCAATCTAAAAACTAAACAAATTAGAGGGAAGAAGAACATCCAAAAATTAGAGGGAAGAAGAGCCTCAGGAACCCCTGTTTCCTGTGTTATTTATCCTCTTTTCAGGCCAAGCCTTAGACATCTTTATTAGGTAAATCTTCAATTGATTTCTTTTTGGGGAAAGTAATAGTTTTGTCATAGTGATTTTTCTTTTCTTTTTGGAGGGCAATTGGGATTAAGTAACTTGCCCAAGGTCACACAGCTAGGTTTTTGTTTGTGTGTGCCTTAAGTGTCTGAGGCCGGATCTGAACTCAGGTCCTTCTGACTCCAGGGCCAGCGCTCTGCTCACTGCGCCACCTAGCTGCCCCATGTCATAGTGATTTTTGTGTCATAGTTATTTGTGAACATAACTGGTCCAAGAATAAAACCCACACTTTGAACCCCTTTTCCTGTAAGAAAATTAAAAGTTAAGTAAAAACAAACACTATAGCTACAATGACTGGGAACATATGCCATATTTTGCTTTAGAGTCCAATATTTTTTTTTTAAATCAAGAAAAGGAAGCTTCTTATCCCATTTTACCTGCACTGCTACAGCAGTATTCTGTCATCCTTGCATCAAGTTTCTCCTAAGGACAATCCTCCTCTATAAAGCCACTGAAATGCAGTTTTAAAAAAATGCAGATATGCCTCTATCACTTCGCTACTCAATAAATTCCAGTTACTTTCTATTGTCACTAGGATCAAATATAAACTATCTATTTGATACTTAAATCCCTTCGCCAACTGGACCCAAACTCTGGTTTTCAGCCTTATGTCATTCCTCTTCCTTATTCTGCAGTCCAGTTAATTTGGTCTTCCTATTGTTTCTCATCCATATTATTTCCTATCTTTGAATGCTTTGCACTGGTTGCAGTATTCCATTACTGGAATATACTCCCTCTCTCTTTCCCCCCACTTCTTCATCTCCATCTCTTTAGAATCCCTGATTTCCCTTAATTTTCAGCTTAAGATCTAATTTTTCCTTGAAACTTTTCCTGATCTTCCCAGCTACTATCACCCTATTCCCCAAAATCACATTGATATTTCATATGTATCTATAGGTGTACTCCCCCCTCATAAGGACTGAGACTAATTCACTTTTGTCTTTATGTTCCAAACCCTAATACAAGTAAGTACTTAATAAATACTCAATACTTCATTATATGTATTCTGACAAATATTACTTTGCTTTCTGAAAGGAGAGGCTAAAAGTCTAGGTATATCAAATGCCATGATTCAGAGGGGTATATTCTACATTGACTTGTTTATAGGATGAAAATGGAAAAGCCACTTATAGATGGAATTTTTAAAGTTTTCAAATGATAATTATGGTTTTGACTAGATTCAGTGTATTCTCTTTGAAAATCTTAATTTTCAATTGCTGTATTACCACTGGAAATAAAAGTTAAATATTGGGACAGATGTCTGAAAGCACCTCTTGTGTAATGTGTGGTCAGTTAAAACAACCTCAGTTGAAATCATGTGACTTGATGAGTCAGTGTTTTCCCTTTTATGTTGCAGATTTTTCATGGTTAAATATTGTTGTTTTATCATATGTAACAGCTAAGACAATATTATATGCAATCATTCTTTACTCTCATCTTTTTCTTTTTTTGGGGGGTGCTTATGTATATAATCTGGACATGGCTTTAAAGTAAATCAATGTTTAAAGTGAAAAATGTGTACTGATTTTTCAGGAAGACACTGGCTCAAATGGAGGAATGATGGTTGAGATAAAAATAAGACATATGTGTAATAAACCTAATATATTTGGCAAAATGAAAAATAAGCTATATTTTTCTATCCATTTATTGGCATGGGTCCTGATGAGAATATAAACAAGTAAAAACTAATGTTTTGTCCTAACATACCCCAACCTGACAAGGTCAGTCTGACCTGAGATATTAAACACAACAAAATCAAATAGATTTCTCAGAGCATGCTTTGCTCACTACAGAGACATCTTCATTTTCTATCGGATGTACAGAGGCTTTCTCTTGGAGTCACTTTGAATGCTTAATTTCAGGCCACATCTGTTTCTCTTCAGGAGTTAACTTTTAAAAGTAACCTTTCAGAAGATGAAAGGGAGACATGAAATATTTTCATTTTCTTGAAGAATCTTGTTTCTCATCTCTCTAGAGACAATTCAACCTGGGAGCTGTCTGGTTTGCTTTAAATAATAACCACTTGTTTCTTATTTTTAAAACCAAAAAAACAAGCCCTGCTTACAAAAGGACACTGAGCTGAGGCCATTAAAAATATTAATTAGTGTCTGTGAAGTGACTTGAATAATAAAACTTAAAAAAAAAAAACATACACCCAGGCCTTAAAAACTTTCGGTATTCAACTGCTCTAACATAAACCTTGAACTCATGGCCAGTAGACACTCCCACCTTCAAGGTAAATGGCAAGTGGATGAATGAAACTGATAACTCCCTAATTATAGTTCAATTATTTTCCCTTTGACAGTTCTATATCAAGACCTTACTTTTAAACAAAAATGGCCAATCAGATCCACATGGATTGAACAAAGTTGAAAAGACACTGAGTGAAATTAGATTTCTAACCTTAAGAAACTACTTTCTTAACTGGGGGATAGATAAATGATGAGACATTGATTCTGATTTTTACCATTTCCTAGAGAATTCTGAGCATTATTGAAATTCCTATTGTATACCAGTTACTATGTTAGACACTAAGGATACAAAGTAAAAATAAATGCAAAAATTCTTGCCCTCAAAAAGCTTAAATTCTATCAGGAAAAACACATACTCAATTAATTGAATATACAATATAGTGAAAGGGACTGAGCCTGTGATTTTAATGATTCAGGGATATCCTAGAGGATATCCAAAGAGAAAATGTCCTCTTTTATTGAAGTTCAGCATCTTCTATCCAACTAATAATCATAGAGATAGAACTTGTACCCTGTGTCTCCCAGCTCTCTATCTGCTATGCTAGAGAATATATGTCAAATAAATATAGGCTATCTGGTAGCAATGAAGCACTGACCTCTAAGGGAATCAGATAAAGCTTTTTTTGGCAAGTTTCTAAAACTAATAGAAAAGGGGAATGCTATGGATATAAATTACCTATGTTTTTTTGCTTGTTTTTGTTTTTTGCTTTTTGGAGGGCAATTGGGGTTAAGTAACTTGCCCAAGGTCACACAGCTAGGTTTTTTTGTTTCTGTGTGTTAAGTGTCTGAGGCCAGATCCCAACTCAGGTCCTTCTGACTCCAGGGCCAGTGCTCTACTCACTGTGCCACCTAGCCACCCCAATTACCTATGTTCTAAAAGAGCTTTTGATAAAGCTTTTTTCTGGGGGTGGGGTGATAGAAGGATGGATAGAAATGCAGTGATTTCAAACTTTTTGCCTAGATGTCAAAATCTTTGAATGCAACCTGAACCAGATTAAAATATAATTTGCAAATGTTTCATCACATAGTTAAAAATACAATACAATATACATAGTGTTAATTTGTAGCTTTCTAAGTTAATATACTATTTATATGAATCCAATTCTATTTCAGTTTGACACCACTAGGTTAGATGATTTGACCATTATTAGATGAATTTGGACCTGACAGGATGTCTGAAATTAAAGAGAAGTTGTTAGATAATTCAGTCTCAGTGAGGTAGAAGGTCTCCAGGGGAAGATTTCTGTAGTTCTATGTTTGGGCCTGTGTTCAGCAGTTTTGTCAATGATTTGAATAAAGGTATATATGATCTGCTCATCAAATATGCAGATGACATAAAGCTGGAAGTGAACACAGTAAATTACAAAATCAGTACCTGAAAGGATCTGAAATAAGATGAAATCAAGAAGTGACAAAAGTTTATTGCACTTTGAAAAAATTGCCATTTCACAAGTGTGAGATAGATGGGATAGCAAGAGTTTTGAAAAAAAAAAAGTATGTGGCTTTTCCTGTACTCAATGCTAAATTTGAGTGAGCAGTATGAAATAAATACCAAAATTTAAATTACATTAGGAGAGTAATAAGTTACTGAAAATAGGATGATGATAAGCCTGATGTACTCTCCTTTCATTAGGCTTATCTGGAGTATGATGGTTTTTTTTTTGTTGTTGTTGTTTTGTTTTGTTTTGCTTTTTGAAAGGGGAAGGCAGGGCAATTGGGGTTAAGTGACTTGCCCAAGGTCACACGGCTAGTGTCTTGAGTTTCAGAGTCTGGATTTGAACCCCTGATTCCAGTGCTCTATTCACTGCACCAACTAGCCACTCCCTGGAGTATGATGTTTAATACTGGGTGTTATGGTTGAAGAAGGATGTTGAAAAGTTAGATGAGGATAACCAAGAATATAAAGAGTCTTGAATTCATATTTTATTTAATTAAACAAACGCTTTATTAACTTCTGCTTTACATTGTTCATTTCCTTCAGATTTTGAGTTACATTTTCCCCCATTTTTCCCTTACCCATCACCCCAGAATAGCAGTCCCACAAGATATCCCCTCATCCAATCTGCTCTCTCCCATATCTTCTGCCATACTCCTTTCAACTTTACCATTAGGTCTATGTGCACCAATGCCTGCACATCTTATCTCCCAATTACATGCAAAATAGTATTAATAATAGTATTTATATACATTTGAAACATTTAATTTTAAGACTTTGAATTTCAGATCCATTCCCTTCCTCCCTTGTCACCCACTACCTCTGAGAAGATAAGCAATTCAGTATGTGTTGTACATGTATAGCTATGCAAAACATTACCATAGTAGATATATTGTAAAAGACTGCTTTTATTTCCCTCCCACCTATGCCACCCCCACTTGGCTCATTCCCTACTTTGATCATGTCCCTCTTTGAAAGTGGGTACTTCCAACCTCCCTTCCCCCCAGAATGCCCTCCCCTCCATCATCTCCCCTCTCATCCCCCTTTCCCCTACTCAGGAGAGTGAGTGAGGGTAAGATATTCCATTTAGTATGTATGTGATTCTCTCCTTGAGCCAACTTCAATGAGAATATGCTTTTGCCTTTTTGCCTTCCTGTTCTTCCCCTCCCCTGCAACCACTTCCCCTTGCCTCTTCTACATGAGATAGTTTACCATTCCCTGTCTCTCTCCACGTCCTCTTGCCACATTCCTCTCTCACCTCTTAACTTCACCCCTTAAGTATCATCCCTTCCCACCAAATTCAACCTGTGCCCTCTATCCTTGTATACCTGTAAACCTATATACATACATTCACATATGTTGAATTCATATTTTATAAAGATTCAATTGGTCAGCTCGGTAGCACAGTGAATAAAGCACTGGCCCTGGAGTCAGAAGGAACTGAGTTCATATCCAGCCTCAGACATTTGACACACTTAGTAGCTGTGTGACCTTGGGCGAGTTACTTAATCCCAATTGCCTTGCCTTCCCCCCTCTGGAAAAAAAGAGATTCATTGAAGGGAAAACTCAGAAGTGATATGATAATTGGTTTCATGTATTTGAAAGACTACCATGTGGAAGAAAGATTGTACTTCTTCGATTTAGTCCCAGAGGTGAGAAATAGGAGTAATGGATAGAAGTCAAAAAGAGGTTAATTTTAGCTTGTTATCAAGGAGAAGTAGCAAAACCAAACAAAATAAACTTCCTAACAATTGAATTTTTCCAAAAGTATAATGGTGGGTCTAGAGAACTTATAGGCCTCCCTTCCTTTAAGAACATCAAACAGATTGTTGATGACCACTTTCTGGATATCTTACAGTAGGGATTCTTTTTATCAATGGGTTAAATTAAATGATTAGCAAAGTCTCTCTCAACACCTCAATCCTGCAATTCTGTGAAAGTTCTCAAATGTGAGGTGCCATTTGCTATACTTCAAAGGAAACTAGAGATTCCAAGAGCCAGAGATAAGGAGAAAGTATATTCCAGGTACTGGAAACAATCTCTGCTAACACATAGAAAAGAGGGATGCAATACTGTGTGTGAGGAATAGCAAAATTATCAGTTTGAAATGAACTCATTGTAGGAGGGTGAGTGATATCGAATTAGGATGTAAAGGTAGCTAGGAGTCAGATAATATAGGGCTATAAAGAGAGAAATTTATATTTGATCTAAAAGTTAAAAAGGACTCAGAATTTGAGCTGGAAAATGCCATGGTCAGAACCATGCTTTCAGAATATAATTTTGGTGGTTCTGTAGAAGATACATTAGAATGGAGAGACACCTCAGATGGGGAACGAGATGGGATATAATTTATTAAACACCTACTAACTTTTAAGCCCTACTAAGTAGAAAAAAAATTGATATA
The DNA here is from genome assembly GCA_011680675.1 of Gymnobelideus leadbeateri. Taxonomy (NCBI): domain Eukaryota; kingdom Metazoa; phylum Chordata; class Mammalia; order Diprotodontia; family Petauridae; genus Gymnobelideus; species Gymnobelideus leadbeateri. Next base: position 107,089 of record WOXC01011084.1, on the reverse strand, counting down.
GTCCTTATTCTCAAAGAACTCACATTCTAGTGGGGGGAGTAGAGGAAGGGGAGTGATTGGAAGAGAAATACACATGTAAGAGTTTACCTATGGAATTGATGTAAGACTGGGTTACCCTTAGGTTTCCATGACAAGGATGGATACAACGCCTTCAATTATGGAAGGCAGAGAATCAAGAGGAATTTTAAGGCTCAGTGATTCTTATGTCCTGGTAGCAAGGGTGAAAAGACCTCATGCTCCTTCATCTTACTTGCAGCAATATAGCTAGTGACTCCTTGTTAATTGAAACCAAAATGAGTAGCCATGTCTGTCCTGTAGCCAAGGCATGGAGGAGTCAAACCCACTATGTATGAGAAGGGGAAAAAACTCACATGATGTATGTGAACCATTGTGATGGGGGGTCAACTCAGTTGATTCCTCTGTCTCTCACTTAATAATGTCTGAGCAAAAGATGTTGGATGGGGTAATTGGAGGATGGAATCTCTCAGTGTTCTATTGAGCATTATCATATGGCCTTAAATATTTACTGGTACTTTTTTTTTTTAAACAAATGCCTTATTAACTTCTGGTTTGCATCATTCATTTCCACCAGATTTTGAGTTACAATTTCCCCCCATTTTCCCCCTACCCACCACCCCAGATCAGCAGTCCCACAAGATATCCCCTCATCCAATCTGCTCTCTCCCATATCTTCTCCCATACCCCCTTTGACTTTACCATTAGGGCAAGGTGAATCTCTGTGCCCAAATGCCTGCATATCTTATCTCCCAATTACATGCAAAATAGTATTAATAATAGTATATATATATATATATATATATATATATATATACACATATATATTTGAAACATTTAATATTAAAACTTAGAATTTCAGATCCATTCCCTTCCTCCCTTGTCACCCACTCCCTCTGGGAAGATAAACAATTCAGTATGTGTTATACATGTATAGCTTTGCAAAATATTACCATAGTAGATATGTTGTAAAAGATTGCTTATATTTGCCTCCCACCCATCCCATCGCCACCTGGTCCATTACCTACTTTGATCCTGTCCCTCTTTGAAAGTGGGTACTTCCAACCTCCCCTCCCCCCAGAATGCACTCCCCTCCATCATCCCCCGCTCTCCTCCCCCTTCCCCCTACTCTCCTACAGGGTGAGATATCCCATTTAGTATGCATGTCATTCTCTCCCTGAGCCAAATTCAATAATGAGAATATGGTTTTTCCTTTTTGCCTTCCTGTTCTTCCCCTCCCCTGCAACCACTTCTGCTTGCTTCTTCTACATGAGATAGTTTACCATACCTTTCTCTCCCTATCTCCTCTTGCCACTTTCCTCTCTCAACTCTTAACTTCACCCCTTAAGTATTATCCCTTCCCACCAAATTAGCCCTGTGTCCTCTATCCATGTATACCTGTAAACCTATATACACAATTCACATATGTATTCATATGCCCATATACCCTTCTTCAATTATTTTCATACTGAGAACGGTTTCATCAGTCACAGTTATTGTTATTCCATGTAGGAATGTAAATAGTTCAACTTTGATAATTTCCTTTTGATTTCTTTTCCCTGATTACCTTCTCAAGCATCTCTTGCTTCTTGTGTCTGAATGTCAAATTTTCTATTCAAGTCTGGTATTTTCCTCAAGAATGCTTGAAAGTCCACTATTCCACTGAATGACCATATTTTCCCCTGAAACAAAATATCCAGTTTTTCTGGGTATGTGATTCTTGGTTTTAATCCCAATTCCTTTATCCTCTGGAATATCATTTTCAATGTGCTTTGATCCCTCAGGGTAGAAGCAGCCAGGTCCTGGGCTATTCTGGTTGTTTTTCCACAATATTGAAATTGTTTCTTCCTGGCTGCTTGGAGTATTTTCTCCTTGATCTGGGAATTCTGGAACCTGGCTATAATATTCCTAGGAGTTTTCTTTTTGGGATCTTTTTCAGGAGGTGATAGGTGGATTCTTTCAACCTCTATTTTGCCCTCTGGGTCTAAAACATCAGGGAAATTTTCCTTGAGAATTTCTTGAAGGGTGATTTTTAGGTTCTTTCTTTGATCATGGCTTTCAGGTGGTCCAATAATTTTGAAATTATCTCTCCTGGATCTATTTTCCAGGTCAGTGGTTTTTCCCATGAGATATTTCACATTGCCTTCTATTCTTTCATTTGTTTGTATCTCTTTAACAGCATTTTGATTTCTCATAAAGTCATTAGCTTCCATTTGCTCCAGTCTAACTCTGAAGGAATGAATCTCATCAATGAGCTTTTGAGATTCTTTTTCCATCTGGCAAATTCGACTTTTTAAGGCATTCTTCTCCTCAGCCAATTCTTGCTCCCAGGGGAGGAAGCCGACGCGCTCCCCAAATACTGGTCCCAAAGTCCATAAGGCACTAACCTCTCACTTTGTCCTAGGCATCTATGTGCTGATAATTCTGGAATCGGCACAGCTGCTAGTGTTCTGGGGTCCCTCCAGCCGGCTGCTGGCCCGGCTGCTGGCCCGGCTGCCCTGGGGCTAAAACCGTGGCTCACTTTTGTCTGGGCTCAGTTCCCAGAGTGCTGTGCTGTTGGCTCCCAGAGTGCTGCACTGGCTGTTCCCTGAAAGGCTTCTGGGCTGTCCTCAGCAGGAGGTTAGCTTCTCTGTGTCTTTCTGTGGGTGCTGGAGCTCCAGAAGTTCTTCAGAGTCCCCTTTTACATGATTTTGAAGTGGTGTGGGAGAGAGCACCTTGGAAATGCTATTTCTACTCTGCCATCTTGGCTCCACCCTCTTTACTGGTACTTAAGATATTTTGGGTGATCATGTAGGATTTCATGTCAATTGGCTAAATCTATCTAAGGGAAAGGAAAAGAAGGTAGTGGGAAAAGAATAAACACTTCCATAGTGTTTGTTACATGCTAGGCACTGTGTTAAATGTTCTTATTATGTATGGCATTTGATCTTCACAACCCTATGAGTTAGGGGCTATTATTATCCCCATTTTACTAATGAAGAAACTGTGACAAATAGTCATTAAATGACTTGACCAGGGCCATAGGGCTAGTATCTGAAGCCAGATTTGGCCTTGGATTTTTGTTTCTCCAAGCCTCCTGTGTCACCAGATACCACTGAGGCTTGTCCCCAGATTGATGAAAGTACAATAAATGTTTTAGTCAAAGTGATTATTGAAGATATGGCTCCTGCTTTGTTTTTCATTATAACATAGTGAATGAAGAGTTGGCTTTGAAATCAAATAGATCTGTATTTTGATTCTCCGTCTGACCCTGCTTGCATGATCTTAGGCATGACACCCAAGCTTCCAATGTCCCAGGTAAGTCTTCTAAGAGGACAAAATGCAGAGTAGGCACTAATCTACATCAATAAATGAAGTTTCCTCATTTGGAGTTCTCTATACCAATGAGATCAAGAAACTGGGACTTAGAATCAGGAAGACCCAAGTTCATATCCTGCTTCAGATACTGAAAAGTTTTGTGTTCCTGGGCAAATCACTTAATCAGACTGTTTCCTTATCTGCCAAATGACTATAATGATTGCATCTGTCTCACAGGGCTATTGTGATGATAGAGTGAGATAATATATAGAGTTTTATAAGTCTTGTTGTAGAGTCATATTAGTAGCCTTTATAAAGAGTTTTATAAGCCTTGTTGTAGAGTCATATCAGTTGTGTCCAACTCTTCCTGACTTCTTCACAAAGGTACTGGATTGGTTTGCCATTTCCTTCTCCAGCTCATTTTACAGATGAGGAAACCAAGGCAAACAGTTAAATTACTTTCCCAGGGTCACACAACTAGTAATTATCTGAGGATGAATTTGAACCCCTGTCTTCCTGATTCCAGGCTTGGCACTCTATCCATTATGCTATCTAGCTGCCCTTTATAAAGCTGAAAGTGTCCTATAAAACCTGGCCAATGGTCTTATTATATATTTATTTATATATGTACATGTTGTCTCTTTGATAGAATACAGGCTTCTTAAATACTGGCAATGTTATAATTTTGTTGTTGTATAATTTTGTTATGCTATATCATTGTCATTTGATTGTTGGGAGTTGTTGTATCTCCAGTACCTAGAATGATATCTGGGACATATTGGGCTGTGAATAAATGGTTGCTGATTGATTGATCAGTGTTTATGTGTGTGATAAGGCATTTCATGGCCATTTTAGTCCCATTTGCATACCATATAGCAATCACAATTCAGAATTTTGTCCCTGACTATGAAAGAGAGTGATGCATAATGAAAGTTTTGTAAATGAGAAAGAAATGGAATTTCAGCCACTTCCTCCTCCCAATAACAAGCTAGCACTTACACAGAAGTTACTATGTGCCAGGCACTGGGCTTGATGCTTTTACAATTATTGTCTCTTTCATTTAATCCTTGTAACAACCCTGGGAGGTAGGTATTATTATACCCAGTTTATAGACAAGGAGACTGAGGCAAGCAGAGGTTAAGTGATTTGCCCAGTATCACATGGCTATAGAATATAATACATTAGACTTGTACCTCAGCTGTCTGAGATTATTAGCAAAAAAAGAAAAAAATCCTGCCTGCATTTATGTCAAAGATAGTCCACCATCTCAAAATCTCTGCCCCTCAATATTTCTCTTACCAAAAAACAAAGTTTAGCCTGCAGTGTTTGTGGGTGGGCAACTCAAGCTGTTGAGTTTTCTTTCTTTTTGTTTAAAGAAAAAAAATTGCAAAAAGACCTCTTTGGACCCCCTTCCAGCCTTCCCTGTGTCAGCAATGCCATAGCTTTTTAATGTTTAATGAATGGGAGGGATTTGTCTTCAGAGAATTTCTAAGTAGCTTTCAAGTCAGTGGGTTTGAAGCAGCATTTTGCACATCAGTCATAGATGCCATGAGCTAAAAACCTGTAGGAAGGGGAGTAGCATCTGCGGTGGTGGCGGCATCAACAGCCTCTGGATGAAATGGGCTCTGAATGTGAGAACAAGGATGCCGATCACATCACCTTGTAGGAATTCAGCTCACCCCTTCAAATAGGAATCTTCAATTATTTACTGCCTTAGCTTGGGGGAGTGTTAATGAGTCAGGAAGGTGTGTAGAAAGAGAACAGCGCTTTGAGAAGGACACATGCTCTCAGAACAGAGGATGCTGGTTAGAATGCTGAACCTGAAATGAGGGATATGTGGGCACAGGGCCCATCTAAGTCACCTGTGACTCATGCGACAAGAGGCAAGTCATTTCACCTTGAGAAGGCCAGCTCCTTTGATTTTATTTTAAACGTGTGTGTGTGTGTGTGTGTGTGTGTGTGTGTGTGTGTGTTTGTTGTTATTTTATTCTTTTAGAGGAAAATCTTGTTATTTCATTCTTTTGGAGGAAGTTCTTGAGCAAGAAAGATTGACCCTGCTCTGCAACTTACGCATTTATAGTTCTTCTCAGGGCAGTAAGATATTAAGTGACTTGTCCAGGGTCACACAGATAGTATGTAATAGAAATAACATAGGAATCTACATTCCTTGGACTCAGAGGCCCTCTCTCTATTTACTAGTGCACAGCTATGTCTCATGGATAAAAATGGGGATTAATAATACTAGTTGTACATACCTTACCCTTTTTGTTTTTGAAGCTCCTATATATACATATACATATACATATATATCTGGATATATATATATATCCAGTATGTACTCATTTATACACACATATGTATGCATATATACATATATATATGTATGCATGTATTTACATGTTTTCTCTCCCTCTAAGATGGAAATTTCTTTAGGGCAAAGACTGCTTTTGCTTTGCTTTTTAAAGCTACAACTTATCACAGTACCTGGCACACCATAAGCTACTATGTTTGTTTATTGACTGATTGATCAAACAAGCTAATGGATAGATAACACATTATATATGCTTTAGGGAAGCTAGGGGATGAAATGGATTAGGTGCCAACCCATCTAAGATACTCACTAGTTGTGTGACCCTGGGTAGGTCATTTAAACCCTCTTTGCCTGAGTTACTTCATCTTAAAAATGGGAATATTATTAGAATCTGCCTTCCAAGGTTGTCATGAGGATCAAATGAGTTAATAATTTTAAAGCATTTCGCACAGTGCTTGAAACATACTAAATGCTATAAAAAGTTTTTGTTGTTCAGTCATGTCTGACTCTTTGTAACCCTACTTGGGGTTTTCTTGGAAGAGATACTAGAGTGGTTTGCCATTTCCTTTTCGAGATCATTTTACCGATAAGGAATTGAGGTAAACAGGGTTAAGTGACTTGCCCAGGGTCACACAGCTAATTGTCTGAGGCCAGATTTGAACTCATGAATATGAATCTTCTGATTCCAAGTTCATTAATATGTCCACTGTGCCACCTAACTGCCCCAATAAAAATATTAGCTATAAGTAATTATGATTATTGTTGTTGTTGTTATTTATACCATTATGAGTCAGGTTTTTTTTTTACTTTTTTTTGTCTTTTTTAATTTGCTTTTTTACTTTTAGTTTACAAAATTCAATTCCACAATTCCTTGAGTTTCAAATTTTCTTTCCCCCCTCTCCCCACCACAATGAAATTACTGCTTCCTTTCAGCCATCTTGGCTCTACCCTCGTGTCACTAGTTCTTACATTATTAAGAAATTGAAATAAGATATTGAAATACACACACACATGTTTAAAATATTGAAGCTCTGGAGAGTTTAAGTCACTGGGACACTAGTCTTTTACCATGTGCCCATGTATCAATTACCTATATGCAGAAAAAAATCTTTAAGTGAATCTCTAACAATTGTGATTCTGGTCGTTGGCGGGGAGGTGGTATGGAGAATGATATCTTATTATATCTATAAGCTACAGAATAAATAGAACCATAACTAGGCTATGACATTAAGACTTTACCCCAGTGTGTGAAATTTAGAAGGTACTGGCAGCTTCAGCCTGAGGAATGTTTCTTCCACTGGAAGATGAATGCTTAAACTCCTCTTTATTGCTAAAATCTATTCCTTTAGCAAAGCAGAAAACTTGGGGTATTCCATGGTAGGTTTTCTCTACCTACAGTTTGACCCCATGGAGCCATTTCTGTTCCTTGAGCCACAAAATTGTCTGTTATGTCTCTGATAATAAAAAATGTTTATTGAGCTGAGGTCTCTTTGGCAATTTCTTTTCTCTCTTATTTCTGAGACTAAGAAAGAAGGTGAATGTGCTTCCTGTCCTATCATAGGGCACCACTTGAAGACACTTTTCTTTGGCAGGTTACTATAGAGTTAGAGGTAATGGTAGCATTTAAGAGCATTTTTGTGGTCTTTACTGTTATTCTAGTTTTCCCACTAGGTGAGAGAAACCATTAAGAATGAGAAATGCCATAGGCCACAATCTGTATGTGAGAGGTTTGGGTTGGGTTTGCTCCTTCTTCACTGGAGTCAGGGAAAGGGCCCCTTTCATTTCAGAAAGTGCAGCTAATTCCAGTGTCTTTGAAAAGTAATGTCAGCAGAGGCCTTGCTTGCTCTAGGGCAACCAGATAAAGGACTAAAGGCACCCACTCAAAGTATGCCTATTTTTCCCTTATCTCACCAGTCAGTGTCAGTTGCTACAAAATAAACACTGTCATTTTTTTTTCTTTTCTAATACTCTGTGCAGCATTTTATGATAGCTTACGGATCAATCTGTTTTATTGTTTCTCCCTCATCCTGAGGTAAAATGGTACCATATCTATCAAATAGAAACTGTCGATGCTATTAATATAAAATCAAGCAATGCATGTAGTCTTATCATTATTTTTTTCAAATGCCCTGGGCTAAGAAAAACTAAATGGCAGTATTTACTACAGTATGAACTGGAAAAGTTGTCGAAATTATATTCAGAATGCTAATCTAATTGAAAAAGGCAATATTTTCTCCAGGACATTAATAATTGGAGGTGTATGATCATTGACACACAGGGTTAGTCTTTCCGTGAAAGACAAACTTCACAATAGAAGCAAAAATGTAACAATAACAAAACATTAGGAACTCACTATAAGTCACTACAAACTCCTCATCTGAACAGACATTTCACATTTCTTCTTTTCATACCTTGACTGTTCCTATCAAATGGGTATACTTACAGTTTTACATCCCTGGAATTCCATTTCTTTGCCTTTTCCCAGTATTTTCCTTATGCCTATAAGGTATTCCCATCTTCCTTCTAGGTCTTGGAGTTCTTAGATTTTCTTTTTAACCTCAGCTAGGAGCATCAACTATGGGCAGCTTTTTCCTGATTCCACTAGTGAATTGAGTGCTTATTTTCTCTTCAAATTATATTCCATTTGTGCCTTTAAATATTGTATTTTCCATTAAAATAAAAGCTCCTAAATGGCAGGGACAGCTTTTCCTTTTACCTTTGTTCTCCAAGTCCTAGAGCAGTGCTATTTTTACAGCTGATGCTTAATTATTGCCAATTGAATTGAACTCAATTGAATTGGCTCAATGATTTGTCATTAAAATGTTGTTTTGCCCCTGGGATAGTATGGACTCCATATTAAAATGTTTTATAAAAAGCATTTGTTTCCATGAATTTCACTTTCTTTGGTTGTGGGTTTTATTTATTTATTTATTTATTTTGGCTAAGCCTTTTTTATCATTAGGTTTTTTTTTTTATTTTTTTAAAATAATTTTTGGGTTACCAATTTCCTTTCTATCTCCCATTCCCTACCTTAAGATATCAAGCACTTTGATATAGATTATTTATGCATAGTGATACAAAATATATATTCCATATTAGCCATGTTCCAAAATAGAACACAGACCAAAAAAAGAGAGACAACAAAACAAAATGTAAAAAGTAAAGGAAATAAAAAGTATGGTTTGATCTGCATTCAGACTTCATCAATTCTTCCTCTTAATATACTTATATTTTTCATGATTAATCCTTCAGTATTGTCTGGCAGCATTGTATTGCTGAGGATAGCTAAGTCAGTCATAGTTAATTATACATACATGTACACGCATACATATATACACACGTACATAAATATATGGATATATATACACACATATGTATGTATCCTTATGTATGTAACTGTGTGTGCATAAATAACTTACTGGAGATAGTAGTTGATCTGTGATCATGAATGGAGACAAACAAACTTTTGCATAACAGTATTTAATCTACAGTCCCTATACCATGGACCTCTAGCAAACATCACTGTTTAATTATGAAAGTATCCTTAAGAAAAGGTGATTTTGCAAATAAGGTGATCTATTGTAATGAACTCCCAGGGTAGCATTTTAGAGGAATATCACTGTTGACTCTCAAACATTTGTTGATTGAAAATGCCTATAATAAATAGCCAGATACTATTAATTCTATTTTCCAGCTTCTTTTGGTATTGACATTCTATTATCATGGCAAAATAATTATAATAAAATTATCAAGGGAAATTGAGGAGATGGCCACAGTAACTATTTGTGTGTATTTGAAGGGTTGCCACTTGGAAGACAGAACAGATTCGTTCTCCATGGTTGCAGATGGCAAAAATAGAATCCATGAGTAGAAGTTTCCCAGGGGAAAACAACACCTTCTTAACAGTTAAAACTGCTCAAAATCAAAATGGACAGTCTCACATAGCAGTTGGTTTCCTACATCTTAAAAAAAAGATTTGATGATGTCATTTTTCAAGTAAAGTCAAGAAATATTTATTTTAAAAACTATTAATTTTTTAGAATTTTGCTAAGTTCTGGAGATGCAAGGAAAGGCAAAAAATAGTACCTACTTTCAAGGAACTCTCAGTCTGATGAAAACAGCAACAAGCATATCACTAGGCACAAACCAAATATGTAAATATGTATAGGATAAATTGGGAAGAAAACTGACAGAGGCACTAGAATTAAGGGCGTTCAGGGGAAACTTCTTTCTGAATGTGGGGATGGAGACTTCAACTGTTATAGAGGTATAGGTTGGTTTAGATGTCTTAAAGTTCCTTCCAACTCTAAAATTCAGTTTTTAGCTGCATATTCTACAAAATCTACTACTTTTTTTTTCATTTCAATCCTCATAGCAATATTTATAGAAATTGGTCAAGCCAACAAAAGATTCCTATGTTACAAATTGGTTATTGTTTCATACTTGATCATAAGAGTCTGTATTTTATAATGAGTTATCAATAGATCTGAGTTTAAAAAAATAAATTCATGGTCAATATTATAAACTTCCTGAGATCACACTCAAAGATCTGAAAGTATGTCAACATCTGACCAAGACTGGTGAGGCTAGAGAGGGCAAGTAGAAACAAGAAGGAAGATAAGATGGACCAGGTTAGGTGGAGAAAGGAGGAAGTTATTCTATGGAAGAGATAAGTAAACTATTCCAGTTTGAGAGATTTCAAGTGGCAGGCCTTGGAAATTAGTCCTGCAGCAAAGGAGACTGGATTTGCTTCTCATTTAGTCATCCCTGGGATTAGGGATAGTCTATGCAAAACTGAAGGAAACTTTCTTATACCAGGATTTATTCATATAAAGTGGCAAGGATCTTAGCAGTGTCAGGGGAGAAACTTGATACAAATACGGATAGAAGAATAGAATAATTATGCAGAAAGATAAAATGTTTTCTCTAACTATTCATTTATGAGAAGCCCTTCCAAAGCTGAGTTCTAACAATTTAGGAGAGAACTTTTGGGTGTTAGGAAAAGTACCCAGGACTTAGAGCAGAATGAAAATAGCTCAAACCTATATAGCATTTTTCTGTGTATTAAAGCTTTTCTTGTAGTCACCTGGGGAGAGGGGTGGTATGTTATACTATCCCCATTATACAAAGTGGAAAACACAGACTCAGCAAGGAGCAAGTGACTTTTCCAAGGTCGCAAACCAAGAAATGGCAGAATAAAATCTTGAACCAAAACCTTTCAGCTTTAAATTGTGTTTTATTTTGTGTTTATTATTTGTTTATTATATAACACACACACAAACACACACACATATCCCTCTATATTTGTCTGTCTATCTATCTATCTATTAGTTTGGTATGAGAATTAAAAATTGCAGAGATAAGGAAGTGACCCATGGTAGTAAATGATCTGAGTTTAATGAATATAAACAGATAAAATGAGGAAGTAAAACATGCTAGGTATTGGGAGATAAAATATTTTTTACATCACCAAGTCACTCTCCTAATTAATAAATTACAGTAGCTCCCTATTGACTCTAGAATCAAATAAAAAGCCCTTTTTTTACCCTTTAGAGACCTTTACAACCTGTTCCTAACATGTTTCCAGCCTTATTTCACATTACTCCACACCTTGCCCTCCTCAAACAAGGCAAACTGTGTGAAGATCAGTTCTCATGCACCCCACTTCATTTCTCATCTTCCTGTCTTTGCACTGGTTGTCTACATGCCCCCTCTTCTCTGCCACATAGAATCCCTCTCTTCCTTCAAGACACAATTCAAGCACCATTTCCTACAAAAAGTCTTTCCAAATCCCCTCAAATACGAATGTCTTCCTTCCTAAACAATTTGTATTTATTCAATATACACCTACGCACACATATAGGTATGCATATATGTATAATGCAGATATAATGTATGTATAATATTTGTATAATGCCTATATAATGCATGTATAATCCCCAGAATATAAAGCCTTAGGGAGAATCTATTTTATTCGTGTCCTCACAGCCAATCACAGTGTCTAGTACACTGTAATTCAGTTTAATAAATGTTTATTGATTAATTGACTGATGGAATGGTAAGAAGACCATTTTGGATAAAAATTGGAGTGAGGGGGAGTAACAGAAAAGGTGTAGAAAGGTAATAGCTGAAGCTAGATTGTGAAGGTCTTTAAATGCCAAATAAAGAAATTAGTATTAGATCTTAGAGTCAATAGGGAGCCACTTTTTGTATATACAAGTGACATGATAAGGCGTGTGCTTTATTTATTGTGATTATCAGTTGGGCATATGTTTAGAGGAAGGATTGAAGCAGAAAGAAACTAAAGGCAAGGAGACCAATTAGGAGGATTTCTACATCACATTTATCTTTGGATGCCCGGTGCCTTGAACATAATAAAAACATACTGAATGCTGATTGCTCTCATAAGGAGCAAATAAAAAATGATAGCCTGTGTTTTAGAAATTAGTATAGGTAAATTTTAAATAAAGTATTTACTGAGTTGTTGACTAATCTCTGCTACTCTTTCTCAACTGTTTTATGAGAGACCTATTGCTGATTTAAAGGTGGGACTCATGAGGTTCTAACTTTTCATTCCACAATCAAAAAGTAGCTTATATAATTTGCCTCCTCTATAGAGTCCTAGTTATTTACTTAGAGAGTTCTACATGGCACAGTATGAGATCAGTTGTTTTCACATTTTGCTGTATCAAGCCCCATCTTTGTAATCTCCTGATGTTATCTTCTTTCTAACATTTACACAGAATAATGATTAGTTTTACAATAACACACATACAATTTTAACAAGACAGTGAAAAAATCTTTTTTATTAGTTACTAAAATGTGATCCTTGTTTGTTTTTCCCCCTGTAGGACCCTAATAGGAATTGATATTTCAAAAGCCAAAATGATTTTAGCCATGAGTACATTTAGATTGTTTAGGTATGATAATCAACAGGATATATAGTCACGTTTAAGATTCCACAAGGAATGGATTAGCTCATCAAAAGCACTCACATTTAGGACCTACGAAAAAGATATAATTTACTCAAACCATATTTTGTTTTAGTTTGAGGACATGCACAATTCAAGCTGTAAGCTGTCAGTGCTTTGGAGATTTAAGTGGTGAAAACATGGTAATTGCATAATTAACTAATATCCCAGTTCTGTTTGAAATAAAATATTATCACATGCATAATCACCATGATCTTTCTCGGAGACAAAAATACAAGCATCAATCTTCTGTTCTGTTCATGCACACATTTCTGTTTCTAAATAACTTCTGTCAAAGCCATTGCCTCATCATGGTAGTGATAGACCTCACTGCATTTTGTCTTTTCCTCCACTGATGTGCAGAATAAAAGAATTCCTCTTGTTCTTCCTGACATACTCTATCCACACTACTATTCATTTAACTTCAGTCATGATTTTTGCTTTAAGAGATCTCTTTGAGAAGTTTCAGTGTACTCTTGCATAAAGAACCCCCCATCCCAAATTATATATAAAGAATGTTTAACAGTAGTAGTAGTAGCAGCAGCAATATAAGTAGTAGCAATAACAGTAGCAGTAGTAGTAGCAGTAGTAGTAGTAGTAATAGTAGTAGTATTGTGGACCATTCTGAATTTTCATTAAGAAGCAAGAATAGTTTAAAATGAAAGAAATCCGATACAACCCAATAATAATTTATTAATCTACCAGGAGTAGACTGGCTATTTTGTGATTGAGTCTTGGTGATACAATAAAACAAAATGCAAAATGTCTCTCAAACTTGCATGCCCATATAAATGATATTTTACTTCCTCATAGCTAGAATGCTTTACTTCCTCATCTCCACTGCTTATATTCATTTAATCTTAGAGCAGTAACTATTTGAGTTCATTCTTTAGTGCCTCAATTAATAGCTTTATGACCAACTTACTAAATAGATAGACTGATAGAGAAACAGAGAAATTTGCTACAAATCCCCCCACTCCCTTCTTGCTTTTCTTCTAAATTTGGCTTTAAATTTGTTTGTACAAAACTACTATTTTTAAATTTTATGTAATCAAAATTATCCATTAGACCTCCTTATCTCATATTTGGTCATGAACCCTTACCCTAACCATAGATCTTAGAGGTAATTTTTTCATGCTCCCCCAGTTTGCTTATGATATTACCATTTATGTGCCCATTTTGAGTTCATCTTGGTTTATAGTGTGAGATGTTAGTCTGTACCAAGATGTTGCCAGACTACTTTCCAGTTTCCTAAGCAGTTTTTATCAAATATTATTAATGTTTTTATCAAAAAGAGATAATTTTTGCAACCCCCTTTACAGATAAGTAAAGGAAATAGCATAGAAATTCAGTGACTTATCTAAGTGATACAGGTGGAGTGGGGATTCCTGCCCCAAAGTGAGTTATTTTCACAAAGTGGGGAAAGTGAGTGTTTTTCCTCAAGGCTGAGATCTTAGAATTTATCAAACACTAGGTCATTGATAAACTAATATATTTTTTATCCAGTACCAATTAGTTTTTTTTTTAAATGATGACTGCTTTATAATAAAATATGAGAGCTTCTACTGCTGGGCCCCATAGAAAAGAATTGCAGAGGTCATTTAGTTCAGCCTATGCATTTTACATGTGACATTTCATAAGATGACAGTTTTTGATTTGGGTTCCTTACTGGGCTAGCTAGGCTAAAATGCTGGTAAGGAGTTTAAATTAACTAAGAGTGAAATATCTCTTTTAAACAGCAGATGGCAGTCTACTTGAACCATTTGGTCCATGGTTGCTGCACATGTGCCAATATAACCAACATGTCATCAGGCTGATCAAAACCTGGAAAAAGTTGAACTACTTTCCTTGCCCTCAAATGGTTGCTTGAGATTTTAATCTTTCCCTTTCTGTAAGTGGCCACCATGAGTTCAAAGGCAGCTTTATCTCTAAACTCAAATAGTACTATTTTAAGAGTCTTAACAATTAATAAAATTGTGTTGTTCTAATTATAGTACATTAGTCTTAGCCTTTGGAGGTACTCTCAGTTGTTCTTTATATGTACCCCATCCATTTGGAAATGATATATGAATCTCTGTAGTGTAACATAACCCTAGTTTAAAATAACCCTTTTCATAGGAACTTTGGATATTGTTACTATACACTTAAGAGAGAGAGAATTGCACCTTTAGAACTGACAATTAACTGTAAAAGGTGATAGAGGTCAGTGTGTGGTCCTAGGAGACAACTGAGAGAACTTCTTCTCTTAGAAGACCTGGAGAATTAACTGTCATGAAGAAAATGTCTATGAGGGACTCAATGAGCTTGCTGTCAACTTTGAGAGAGTCTGAAGGAATCTTTTGAGAAAAGTGAGTTTAACTCTTCTGAAGAAGATACTCAGAGGGGAATTCCCAAGTCTTTCACTGCCAATCTAAAAGAACTGAATTGATGGGTAGCAGTTGCAGAGAATTAATAAGGTAGTGAGCTCAGTGGTCAGTGGGTAAATTGCTGTACCTAGAATCAGGAAGACTTAGGCTTTAATCCTGATTCAAAGAGTTACTAGGTGTGTGATTCTGGGGGTAATCACCTAACACCTCATAGCCTTACTTTCATCATTTGTGAAAGGGGAATGATTACAGCACCTACCTGATGGCATTGAGGTCCCACACGCAAAATGCTTTGCAAACCTTAGCTTGCTACATAAATGTTGCTGCTGCTGATTATATCAGTGCCTCAGGGGTAGGAATTATCTATGGCTCAAATCATGTATTCCAATCCTCCCTTCTTCCCTCTGTTTTCCCCATATTTTTTTCCTCTTTTTTACTGGTCATGCTATTTCATGCCTGAGTCCAGTCTCTCTAATCCTCCCTTTGAGAATGGCAGCTGCTCTCTAAAACTTGCATAACCATTCTTTTGTAGAGAGACATAGATACACAATGCTATTTTAGAAGGTGGTCTCTCGGTGTGCAAATTCTCCTAATATGACACCCATAATGTTTTCCCCAAATCTCATTGAAGTCATATGCCTCTTCCTCATAGAATTACACTTCATTGAGAACCCTCTTTGAATCTAAGCATTTGTTTTATTTCCCTCACTTTCAATCCTTCCCTCCAATTCTCCCATTTTTCTGTAGCTCCTTTTCTTGCTCAGATGCTATCTCTGTGCTGGTTAGCCAGGGAATTGATAAGGGTACATTACTCATTTCCTTCTTTCTTCTTTCATCTTCCCTCTTACCATTTATTCACTCTCTTATTTCGATTTCATCACACAAAATATTTTAGTTCACCTGTAATTGTGTTGGAAGGTCCTATCCAAGGTACATCAATTCTATGTTTCTAACTTCATTTTTATTCCTTTAAACACCATTTACATATTTTCTGTTTGTGTGCTTAAAAATTGTCTTGATGGAACCTTCTTTTAATTCCATAAGTTTCCCTCCCTTTCTTTCTCCTTCTACTCCCTCTTCCCCCATCCTCGTTCTTCCCTTCCTATTCCTCTGTCTCTCTCTGTCTGTGTCTGTCTGCATGTCTGTCTGTCTCTCTCACACACACACACACCCCTTCTAAATGCCACAGGAAAACAAACAAAAAACTCACCTCTCCTTGAGCAGAGCTAAGTACTGTACTTGTATATTTTCTTTTCCTTCTCTCTGTGATTTTCTGTATGGATGCTGGTGGTGGGGTGGGGGTGTGTGGAGCAAATAATTTTATGAGCCTGAAAACCTGA
The DNA here is from genome assembly GCA_011680675.1 of Gymnobelideus leadbeateri. Classification (NCBI taxonomy): domain Eukaryota; kingdom Metazoa; phylum Chordata; class Mammalia; order Diprotodontia; family Petauridae; genus Gymnobelideus; species Gymnobelideus leadbeateri. The sequence goes on along the minus strand of WOXC01011084.1, from coordinate 90,789 downwards.
GGCTCATAAAAGTTAGAGCGAGTGGAAGCACTTTTGCTCCTACAACAAGGGAAGAACAGAGGGAAATCACTACACTCTTTCCAGCTCACCAGACTCATCTTTATGAGGATTCAGGGTCATTTTTAGTCATCAAGGCCCTTTGGGTGCAAAAAAAGATTATGGTGTGGTGTTTTCATTCCACGTGATCTTGAATTAGACTTTGCTGCTTGACTCAATGTTGCTCTTTTCTAAACCCAAGTTCCAATACTGGTAAGTCTCTTAAACACAATCATTGCCACCTCACTCTAGTTCTCTTTGCTGCAGGTAGGTGAGTGCTATCTCATGGCTACTTGTCAAAGCTTCTTAGAATCTGCCCAATATTATTCCTCTTTTATTTCAACCTGATTTAAAATGGGAGCAGGGTGTTAGGGTAGGATTCAGTAGGCAAAAAGAGGGCAACAAAATTTCTTTTAGGAATCATATAGATGAGTTTTTTGAGAACTGATGGCTTGATGAAGATTCCTCAGGTATTAGGTAACAGAACTCAAATTTGAACTCTAACACCAAATTCAGTGCCCTACCTAGTTCTGCTCTATAGGGATGCATGACATAGGTTGTGATGCTGATACATGATGAATTCAACACAGGTGACAGAGCAAATTTGAGCTTTCTTTCTGGTCAGGCTGACTTTTAAAAAAATGTCCACTGAGCAACCAATTAATTAAATATATACCTTGGTCTGTATTTGAGATCAACCTTGCTACAATGTCAATGACTTTCATTGAATTACTCCACATATATAATTCAAAAGGAAAAAACAAAATTCCTAACATCCTATAATGGCATTGGTGGGATATTAGTCAGATGTAGAAATTAAAGGAGATAAACTGTTGAATGTTCAGAAGAGAAACCATGCTATGTTTGGAGAATACTGAATACCAGAACCAATCACTGGGTCATAAGAGTTCACGACTCAAGAGAGATGTTTATGCACTTTGTTCTAATATGTCTTTAGTGACAATGATTATAAGACTTGTATTGGCAACATGATCCTCTTCAGTATCATCTTCAATAACTAAAAGTGGGAAGTTCTTTCTTTGTGCCTAAAGTGAATTTCGTGAAGTAACACAAGCTAGAGTTAGACAGATTTAGAGTGATTGAGTGAAAACAACAACAACACCTTCCTCTAAGATATTGTCCCACCTCTGATACATAATTAGCTTTATAAGCTTGGGGGAGGGAGGATTGGGAGAGAATCATGTAATGGAAATATTATTGTCTTTGGTGACTGAGAATCTAGCTTCAGTGTTTGGATTTGCCTGGGGAAAATAATTAAATTTCACTGGCCCACAATTGAACTAGATTAACTTTGATGATAATTAATATTTGTACAGTTTTTAAGATGTGCAACATTCTTTGCCAACATTATTTTATTTTATCCTAAAAATAATCTTGATAATTGTTATTTTATCCTAAATTTATAGATAAAGAAACTTAGGCAGACAGTATGTTGCTTGTTCATGTTAATGAAGTTGTTAAATGTCTAAGGCTGGATTTGCACTCCTCTTTCTTATGGTAGGACCAGTACTAAATCCACTATATCAGCTGGTTGTCTAGGCACCATCTACCTCTAAATGTAAGAACCCAAAGCATGAAGGCTATCTCATTCTCAGTTTCCTGAGTTTTAAAATAAGATAATTAATTTAGGTAATTTCTAAGTCCTTTTCCAGCTCTAAAACATGAGGATGGTAGTTAATCCCTAAAGTCGACAGTTTTAAAATTAAATTTTAATTAAAATTAAAATTGGGCTAGTCTGGACCCTTTAGGGGTCATTATCAGAAAACCTCTAAACAGATTGGCAACTATTCTAGCACATAGTTACAGTTGTGATAAGAAGGATGTGGAAGTATTACATGATTTGACTAAGGTTCTTATGTGTGAGTGGCAGGATTGAAACTCAAATTATCATGGTATTAAGGATAGTCCTCTGTTAATTCCCCTTAACTTCATCTTACTCAGAGCTTCCTACTCTGATAAAGTCAAACATCTGGCCAAAAACCAAACAAACAATCAATGACAGCAAAAAAAAAATGATAATGGTAAAATATTGGGGGAAACAGATACTCCATGAACATTTTCTTGTACGTTTGTAGATGACTCTAGCCAGTTTTACTTGTCCTTTAAATTTGAAGATGACACTGTTGAGTGTCTTATTCTCTGGGAATATAATTATGATGGGAAAATCAATATTTAACCTTACCATCTTACGAATTTACTGAGTATCTGCTTCCTATGTGTCAGGGAAATAAGTAGTCAGAGCTGTGGTCCTTTTCACAGTAGATGGTCACAGAATCTGGCTCTTTCTAGTCCACTTGATGGTGCTTATACAATGGCTTTATATCTTTAAGCTATTCTAGTCACTGTGGATTCCCCTTCAAATCTAGGGACCATTACTTCTTTGTGGCTCACCTTATGCTCCCAATACAAAAACTCTTCTAATACTGCTTGCTTTTTATTCTGAAAATATTAACTGTGTCAGTGGCTGTCATTGAATGGACACAGTCATGTGACTGTATGACACACACTTGTAACCCCAGTGGTCAATTTAAGAATAGCTATGCTGAAATGACTGACTCAGTTATCTGCAAGTGGATTATCCTTTTGGGGGGAAGGCAGGGGAAGATTTCTCACATTCCACTGAGAATGATCATCTGCTCCAGTTTCAATGGCTGGGCAATACTCCCCTATCAAAGCAGCTATTAATAGGATCTTTGAATCAGAGATTTAGTACTGGAGGTGATTTTAGGGGTCATATATTTCAACACTTTTATTTTATAGATGAAGAATCTGAGGCAGACAGGATAAGTGACTTGTCTAAGGTCACCCATGTGGCATATCCAGGATTTGAAAACATGTCCACTTACTCCAAATCCAGCACCCTTTCCACTGGATCATAATACTTTCCTTATAAAGTTTCCTCTTCTTGGAAAGGAATGGGGTTATATATGAGAACAATCAATGGAGATAAGCAAAATAGCAGCATGTGAAGCCCCAGTTCTAGTAGGAGAAGTGAGAAGATCAAGTCTCTTTGTTGACAGGACTGGTAGAAATTGAAGAGATGACTTAGGAGGTGGGTAGTGTGGCTAGGGCAAAGGTGACAGATTGGGCAAGCCAGTGTTCATAAAGTCAAGGGCTGGATCAAGATGCAAAATTTAGACAATCATGTCAACTTGATTTTCTTTGAACATGTTAGCTACAAGCTAATATCACCAGTTAGGGTTTGATTTTCTGTTCAAAGAAGTAAGATAAGTGAAAAACTAAGTTCTGTTCAGTTCCATGAAGAGAAAAGATAGACTCTCATGCTACCCAATAGTAGGAACACAGAATTCCCTCAGTCACTTACTGCCAAAATGGTTGTGTTCATGAATCCTGATTTTATTATTAAGTTAAATAAAATTTACTTTATTTAAAGACATATCCTTCCTTAGGGAAGATAGTTGGAAGTAACTATGAATGCAATCTAGTTTAACACTTCATTTTATAGGTGAAGAAACCGGGATACAGGGAAGATAAGTAAATCTCCCACTGTCCCACACATAATAAGCATGAGAGGCAAGTTTCAAAGTCTGGCCTTGTTGCTCCTGAGCTGGTACTTTTTTTTTTTCAAACTGTACTAAGGCATGCCTGTGATTTTATTTTTAGATACTCCCACCTTTATATTGTTTACAATTTTGTCATGTCTGAGTTTATAGATTCATTATATTCTATGGCAAAACAAAACAAGCAAACCAAAACACCAGTATGTGTATCTATGTATACATATGTATATGTATGTACATGTTTAAGTATATATGTATGTATTTTTGTGGCCGTTCTGCTGATCAAATTGACTTTCTTTTATTAAATATTTATATTTTTATGATCATCTGACTATGTTATGTTTCACATACCTTTAAATCTCTGATCTTATGACTTAGGTCACCTAAGTTCATTTCAATATTAACATTTTTTGACTAGATTGTAATTATGCCTATAGGCTTCTCCAAAAGCTAAGGATATTTCATAATATATAGCCTAACATAGAACATTTTATCTGCGTAGTAGATAACGTTTTTGAGTTGGTAAGGATGTGGGTTTTTATATTAGCAATTTGGATCTAATCGTCTAATTCGTGTCCTTATAAACTAAGCTAAACACCTAAGCTGCCAAAACAGATCTCAAATCCGGTCCAATATTATCAGCAATTGCCAAGATTAAATCCACCCAAATCTGAGTTTCTAATGGAAATGCCCCCTCGAGAAACATTATCCCAAAGCCAGGAAGAGGCAGGAAACCTGAGGCAGAGATTTCGCCTTCAGGGTTGTATAACTTTATTCTGCGTTTAATGTGGGGTTTAAAGCTCCTGCTGTTTGATGGGTAGTGTTCGACTCTCGAGCAAGAATGTGCTGCACATCGGAAATGAGGAGCGGTGAGAATTCCATTCCCTCTCCCGTCACATTAGAGCCAGGACTCACTCTTCAAATGTTTCCTGCTGGCTCCCAGCGAGCACAGGAAGCAATGTTCTGGTGATTAAGCAGCAATATCGTTATAGGAGCCAAATGAATAATCATTGTGTTAATGAACTTTATCTTAGGAAAGATTAGTTTTTTAATGTTAAGCCTCTTGCAGTATAAAAGAGAAAATGGATTTCCATTTCATTTAATCAACCTGAAGATGTTCATCATCTCTACAATTTCATTTCCGAGCAGTGAATATTTCCCTGGGTCTTCCCATGCCCAGACTTCAGTGGGAGGCTGGCGGATCTCTTTGATGGGTCAGAAAAACCCTCTCCAATAATAGAGACATAGAGTTTTTCCACCAGAGGTGATTTGCCTTAACAATATCTGCCTTTGATTGGATAGATTGGCTGGTAACAAGTGACATACTGTTCAATAATTAGTAGTAACAAGGCAACTGTCTGAAGATCACAGATTTAAAACAGGAAAGAACATTACAGGTTGCTATGTTCACTTACATCATTTGGCCAGTAAAGAATCTGAAGACTGGAGAGATTAAACGATTTGCCCAAGGTTATGCAGCTAAGGTGTAGCAGAGCTGGAATTGAACCAGGGGCCTCTGATCTTATAGCCAGTGGTCTTTCCACTGAACCATGCTCCATCTGACTATGAAACAATTTTCATCACTCCCTGGAAATTGGAAGTGTTTCTACTGAATATTAAACATATATACATGTATATACATATATGTGGGTATATGGATATATAATATATACATAGCATGTGTATGTGTGTATGTTTGCTTGTATCTGCATGTATGTGTATTTATGTATATGTATACCTGCATATATGTGTGAATATGTATATATCTGCATGTGTGTATATATACATACATATATTCATAGTGCTGGGGAGATTATGATCAAGTCAGGGAGTAGAGGCAGAAGAGAGAGCACCTTAAGTGATAAACATATTTGAACTGACTGTTTTTACTATAAAAGTGCCAGGTTTGGTAGTTTCTACCTGGCAGAAAGTACTTCCAGCAGCTTCTAAATGTTGGTGCCTAGTACAAACAACTCATTTCTTTGCTGTGATTATGGGTCTATTTTTGCTCTCAACTAATGTAAAACTTCAGAACACAGAATATTCGTTAAATTCCAAAGCCATTCCTTTCATGGACTTTCCCATAAAGAGTGTTTTATAATGCTCTATGAAATATTGCTTTCCTTAAAAAAAGATAAAAGATGTAACTCAAATGCCTCCACACTTAAAATTACAGGTCTTTGAAATGTCTACAAACTAGTGCATCATCCTCCCAAGAACCCTTGTCACAGGATTATAGATTTAAAATTAGAAAGAAATGCAGTGGTCCTCTAGTTCAACCTGCCATTTAACAGAAAAGGAAATTGAGGCCTAGAAAGAATAAATGACTTGTCCAATATCACCCAGATAGTATGTGAGAAAGTTAGGATCTGAATTGGTCTTCTGATTAGGTGTTCAGTTCACAAATTTGGTGACTTTTTTCCTACTACAACTTATAATATTTTGTTATATTATAATCTTCTTCTTCTTTTTTTGCCTTTTGGAGGGCAATTGGGGTTAAGTAACTTGCCCAAGGTCACACGGCTAGGTTTTGTTTGTGTGTGCATTAAGTGTCTGAGGTTGGATCCGAACTCAGGTCCTTCTGACTACAGGGCCGACACTCTACTCACTGCGCCACCTAGCCGCCCCTATTATAATCTTCTTAATAGATTTTATAGATCATTCACTCTAATTCCCTCATTTTACAAATAAGAGAACTGGACTGGAGAGAGGAGGAGTCACTAACCTAAGATCAGACAGGTAGATAATTAATATTTTTCATTTTTTGTATAACATTTTATCACTTACAAAATGCTTTCCTTCCTGCAAACTTATGAGTTAGCAGGAGAATTACCAGAGGGTCAAATAATCCAAATGATTTGACCACAGTCAGATAACTCTAATGTTGCACAGGATAGGAATAATTAGGGGAGGAGATGAGAAGAGAAAATGAAAGCTTAAGCTAAATTTCCTTATAAATCTCTTCTCCTAGGATAGGGACATTACTGTCTCAGAGGAGGCAGTCCAAAATATACTACCTAAATCCAAACTAATAACAGGGGAACAGATGGACACAGTTATTTTACAATAGTTCAAGAAAGCAATCAAGAGAAGACAACTTGAAACAAATAGGAACTCCAAAATCACAGAATGGCAGTATTTGAAAGAACCTCAGATTTGAAAGGACCAGTGAACAGAAACCCCCTTCTACAATATCTCTGAGACATCAATGAGTGAGTAAGTTAGTGAATGAATGAAAGACCTTTATTAAGCACTTATTCTTTCCAAAGAAGTGTGTTATAAAATAGCTGTACAAATAAAGAGTAAGATAGATCCTGTCCTCAAGAAGTTTATATTCTAATAGGTATCTATGTAGCACATGGATAGAGTTCTGAGCCTGAAGTCAGGAAGACTTGAAGACTTGAGTTCAAATTCAGTCCCAAATGCTTCCTAGCTTTGTAACCCTGGACAAATCACTTAATTCTACCTCCATTTCCCCAGCTGTAAAATGGGTATAATAGCAACACCTACTTCTCAGAGTTGTTATGAGGATCAAATGAGAAGATATTTGTAAAGATTTTCACACAGTTCCTGGCACATAGTAGGCTCTTAATAAATGCTTATGCCTTCCTAACTTACCCAGTGGTCATCAGCTACATATAAAATGGAGTGGTGGCCAATAAATGGTGTTTTTCTTTTTCTCTAGAATGACTCAAGCATGCTGAGTGTAGTGATACAGGTGAAAAGTGACGTACCCTTTCCAGAAGCAGTTTTAGTATTGATTTGGCTAAGCTTCTACCAATAAAAGGTGGAAAGTTTTACCCCTGTTAGATGGGGTAAAGATATTAGGAAATAGTCGAGGTGAAGAGTTTGATAGAATGAAGTGTGGTCTGTGCTCTATAACTGGCTACATATTAATGGGCATACTCCATCATTAATCAGGACAGTTTGGGCCCAGAGCACAATTTTCAAAACAGTTAGGCTAAGTCCAGTGTTCATCTATGTTTTGTTAGTAGACTTCCAATGAATGTAGACCCAGCACCTCCCAAGGCCATATACATTCATTTTGACAGCTCTGATTGTTGAGAAGTCTTTATATCGTCCCCATATTTTTGTTTGCAGTATCTACTCTTTTGTTATTGTTCTGACTTCTGGAATAGGTAACCCAAACAATCCCCTTTCCACTTTAAGGGCCTTTGAAAATTAGAAGACAACTGTTATATCTCCTATAAGCATTCTCTTCCCCATGCTAAATATCTCAATTTCCTTCAACTGGTTTTTATAAAGCATGTCTTTCCCCACAAACCCCTCATAAAATCCTACTACCTTGTATATAAATCATCTAATTTATCATTGTCCTTGTCTTAAGGAAAACTTTGAGACATATAGGAGAGCTTCAGTTTTGTGCAATTTGATTTTGTGGATGAAATTCGAGTGATTAAATTATCCAGGATCAAATAGATCATAAGTGACAGAACCAGAATTATAACTCAGGTTTCTGACTTCAAAACCAATGCTCTTTCTACCACAATATGATGTTTCCTAAAAGGTGTGACCAGTTCACTTGACTAAATGCAATCCACTATATATATATATATATATATATATATATATATATATATATATATATGTGAATGAAAGCAAAATAGAAAGGGGCCAAAATCTCCTTTAATTCATAGTAAAAACAAGCTAGATTTGTACACGTGTGTGTTTATTTCCATATTCAATCATTTACTCATATTGACCCTGAGAATTCTTTAAAATTCCATATTTTTTTCATTTGAACTACTGTCATAGCATCATAGCTTTCTAACTAGAAGGGACCCCTGAGGCCATCTAACCCAGACCTTCATTTTCAGATGAAGAAAATTAAGTGCATAGGGTTAAGGTAAATTGACCAAGTTCATAAAGGTTGTAAGTTGCACAGTAAATCTAAGTATGTCTATCCCATATTTGTTTTTGTGTTCTAATCCAAACATAAGGCATTTTGCTTATTACTATTAACTTTCATCTTCTTAGATTCCTCCCATGGTTGTAACATTTTTTATCTTGACTCTGTCATTCAATGTGTTAATTACCCATGTCAAATAAATGGTATGGTAAGTTTTCCTATAATCTTGATTTGGAAATTTGAATTTGTTCCAATATAATTCATATTTTGTTCAGTTGTTTTTTTACTTGTGTCTGATTCTTCATGACTCCATTTGGGGTTTTCTTAGCAAAGATACCAGAGTGGTTTGTCATTTCCTTCTCCAGCACATTTAGCCAATCAGGAAGCTGAGGCAAATAGGGTTGTTACTTGTCTAGGTTCACACAGCTAGTAAGTGTCTGAGGTTGGATTTGAACTCAGGTCATCCTGGCTCCAGGCTCAGCATTCTATCCACTGTGCAACCTAGCTGCCTCCAGTGATATATTAGGGAACATTTTTAGCATAATGGGAATTTTGAGTTGGCTTATATATGAATTATTATAGGAGAAACAGTGAGGATTTAGAAAATTGCTCCATTTCATAAGCTGTAACCTTTCTAACACCCACTTCCACAAGTCAATGTCAGTTTTTGTTGGATTAAGTGACATTTTTTGGTATCTTCTGGTTCAGTAGGAGCTGTGGGTGAAGAAGGGCTGGTCTGACTACCTCCCTCCCTTTTTCTGCAATAGCTTCAGTCCCCTTGGACTTAAGTTGTGACCTGCCCAACTTGCCTAAGACTTTTATTAGCCCTTCCTGGAGCACTCAGGTGTAGGTCAAGCAAAAGCTTGGGGCTCTCTATTGCCAGAGGCCAATAACTGCCACTTTTTGTTACCGTATTTAGGTATTTTAGACATTTAACACATAAAATTCTGCTTTTCTTTTTATTAGATTTTTATCATTTTTATTAGTCACTGAAGGTTTTTTTTTTTTTTTTTTTTTTAGCATTGTGCGCCCAACCCTCTTTTTATAAGCCCTGTGGTTCTGTTGCTCAATTTTGCATGGTGTGATGCTTTTTGAGAAAACATATGCCATTTTATAGCAGAGCTGACTATCTGAAAATTTAATAAGCATATCTTCTATTTATTTTGCTCAAGTCATAGACAAAAATATTAAACAGCAAATGGCTAAAGGCATATCACATATCACAATAAGGATGTCCTTCCCCACTGAAATGGGACTATTAATGACAGTCTTTGGGTTGGAACATGCAAGCGGTTCCAATATAATTGTACTACCTTCTAGTTCACCTACCTCAAACATTCAATTAAAATAGCATGGAAGACTTTATCAAATGATTTGCCAAGAACTGAGTAAACTTTACCTAAGAATATTCCTGACCTATCAGTTTAACAATTGCAAAACATAACACAAAAAAGGAAATAGAGTATGAAATGACCTGCTTCTGATGAATACATGTTAATTCTTAGTAATAGCCACTTATAACTCTCAAAACATCCCATTTAATAATGTATCACTATGGGAATGTATCTGTGATTCCATTACTGTGAGTATCCCCTTCATTTGAAAAATTGAGACCCATCAGTTCCTATGTGTCCAGAAGAAGATCTACTACACAATACACTGGAGACAGTCTTCTGCTTCCTGAAGTATTTTCTGGTTTCAAATGTAGTTCCCAGGTTCTACATTTGTCATCTTTCTGTGTTATAGCACAGCCAATCATGTTTCTTTTCAGATAATAAATATCCTTGATATCTTTCAAGCTACTGTTTGTGCTCATCCAAGTTGGTAACATACTGAAGCTTGTTGTCTGTATGTTTTTAATTGTCTCCTGTGTCACCTGAATTATTGATTCTTTGGAAATTATGGTGTTTCATGACAGAGTCAAGCCAATATTGGTTTTGAAAACTCAGGCTTTGAAGACAGGAGCAAAATGGGATCACTGAAAACATTATATAATTTCCCAAAAGTAATCCAGCCTGTTCTCCTACTTTCATTTAATTCTAGCCTCAGGCCACTATTATACCTCAGTGATATTCCAAACACTGGAAGAACTGCTCAATGGACTAGCCATCCAAATACATGCCATAACCTAAACAATTTTTTTTTTGAGGGCAATTGGGGTTAAGTAATTTGCCCAAGGTCACATGGCTAGGTTTTTGTTTGTGTGCATTAAGTGTCTGAGGCTGGATCCGAACTCAGGTCCTTCTGACTCCAGGGCCAGTGCTCTACTCACTGCGCCACCTAGCCACCCTAACCTAAACAATTTTAAAGTATTATTTTTAACATCGGTTCCTCCATTTTAGTGATCTGAGAATGCCCAAAGCCTTATTATAGAAGGATAGAACAAATGATTGAGTGATACAAGCCATTTAATATATAAACTATGACCTGTAGGCTGTAAAATTTTAGCAGCTAGTGACTACTTCATGAGGTTTGACCTGGTGGCTAAAATTATCCATCAGAAGCCTGCTATATTTTGTGGACAAATCCCCATATTACAAATTTAGACCTCAACATATTTGAAGAAACCAACCACCAAAAATATATTGGCACCTGACCATGATCACAGCCTGAACTTATTTCCAAAGTTGTCTCCTGACAACTTTAATGTATAATTTCCTAAGAACAGTCATTTTTATATATGGTAGTATGCCAATTATTCATAATCTTCAAGCAGAATGAAAAGAAAAAAATTCCCAAAACATAGAAACTTAAAAGAGGCATCCAAAATCATACGGAAATAGTTTGAGGTACATCTCATCCCTGGGGTCCTGTCTGCTACTAGAGTTTTACCTATTAGCAAACCATGAGTGGATGAACATATATATGACTATGTTTCAACTATACAAAGAGGCTATTCTCCCCTGAACCCATTTAATGGATCATAGAATACTATATGAAAAAGAATGGCTTATCACAGAAACATTCATTTTTAAATCACATTAAAAATAAAAATTAGAAAACCAAAATAATAACCTAAAAGATAGTCTTCCTTGGGCAGCTATTTGGCACAGTGAGTAAGAGTGCCTGCCCTGGATTTGGGAGTACCCAGGATTTGTTCCAGCCTCAGACACTTAATACCCACACACAAAAACAAACAAACAAACAAACAAAAAAGCTGGCCATGTAACCTTGGGCAAGTTACTTAACCCCTATCACTTTAAAAAAAGATAGTCTTCCTCAGTGGCTTAAGAGCTTGTCTCAGAGTCAGAAATATCTGGATTTAAATGTGGACCTTGACACATGTTGGTTATGTGACCCTGGACAAGTTGCTTATACTCTTGGTGCTCTGAGACAGCTCTTTATTGTTCTAAATTGCATATCAGGTATTGAACTGCATTCATAAAAGGAGTTTCCTTCTTACAGTTACCAATTCCAATGAAATACCAAGCCTTGTGTAATAAGAATGAGAATAAGAATAAGAAATTCCATGATATAATATGATATGATATGACACAACATGACATGGTATGGCTTGAAATGGTATAACACAGTATAGGGTAAAGAATAGAATAGGCTATAGTATGATATGATATGATATATAATCTTATGATGTGATATACTAAAATAATTTAATATAATATCTTATAGTATATTCAAGCTACAAATCTACTGTTTCATGTTAAGAAGGGGAAAAAGTGGCAGAACTGGGAAAAATGGATATTGGAGTCAAGAAAATTACACATTTCCCAGATTAAATGGAACTCCAACAGTGGAAGCAATACATTCTATCATACCCATTTTCTCCAAAAGGTTTTGTTCTATTTGGTTTGGTTTGGTTAACTCTTTCTTGTGATCTCCCTCCCACTAAATACCTGCTTTTTAGATCATTCTTTCTCCAAAATCCTCACCATTTACTCTCCCAAGCTGAATCTCAATTTATTTTACTCTAAGCAACTCTAAGGTATCTGGGACCATAGATTTCTTCTTGTCCTTGTGATAATTTGTAACACCTCCCAATTTGTGTTATCTGGCAGGTTAATTCATCTTTTCCTCTTTCCCAACTGTTACTAAATCAGCATAGCCTTTCCTGTTAAGTTTTATGGAAATTCCATTCAATGTTATTTATTAAAACCTGCTAAGTAGAAAGCCAACACTCTTAATATTAACTGGAATATAGGTATGAGTTGCAAATGAGTGGAGAAAAGATCTGGAGATTCAATATTAGGATTATTTGGGGCTTTGAAATAGATCATCCTTTAAATCAGATGGGAGAATGCTGCTAGGATAAGGGAGGTCAAAGAAATATTATTCTGTCATTTTAAAATATATCCTATTTAGCTCCATTGTAGCTTTTGCGCTGGTCTCTTATAAGCATCTGTGACCTGAGAATGAGACTATGTTTAAAGGTAATAACTTGACTACTCTTTAGTCACTCTGCAAAGAGTTTTTACTTTTGATCTGTAATAGGATATTATATTTTTATTTCATATTGCAACTTTATTTTTACTTCTTTGTGGCTCTGTAACAAATACTTGTTTAGAACTGAATTCACAGTCATGCTCTTCTGAGGATTTTATGTCTAGAAGTCTTTTGGGAACAGTTTGCCATTTCTCCATGGTACCTTCCTTTTAGCAATAAGTGAAGTGTTGGTTAATTAAAGGGTTTTGCTGATATAGCTTTTTATCAAGGATGGTCCAAAAGGAATCATATTAAGGCTTAACTTTCAAATATAACAAGGTGGGTAAGTCAAAGCATTCTGATCATTTGTGGTAATGGGACACAAGGGTAGCAGGTAAAACTGGAATCCACAAGCAAAGATTGATACTAATCTAAAATAGTAGCCTCAATATCTGCTCTCCTCAATGCCCAAAGCTTTAAAAAAAGAGAAAGAAAACTGGAATTGTTGACAAGGAGAGTGTAATGGCAAACAAAGAAGTACTTAGTTTCTTGTTTCAGTTCTTCAATTATTTAGCATCTAGTTTCAGTTCTTTAATTGTTTTTGATCCCAGCCTGTGATCTGGAGGTGGGAGGAACTTGCTGACACAACAGGAAGGGGTGACCATATAAAAGGAGTAGCACAAGCTGGGACTGAGCAGAGCTAAGAAGGAGAAAACTTGTGGCATCTGGTACTCTGTTCTGTCTGTGTTGATTTGTGTTTGTGATACTTTGTACAGAAGCCCTAAAAGGACATTTTCTTGTCTGTTTACAGATCTCCCTGGAAGAGGGCTTCAGAGGTCCTGGGAATATACTGATGATTTGTGTTTATTTCTCAGACCTTGTTTAGGTCTGTGTTGATGTCACAAGCACTTAGTGAATTGATGATGGTGCTGGCAATGTGTATGAATGTTGTTTTGGCTCTGTTAAGCTTTGTCTTCCCAGAAAGAGAAACAGCAAAGGGCCTAAGGTGGACTGGACACTGTGGGCTTCAATAGAGAATGGGAACTTGACAAGGAGTTGGACTAGGAGCTAAGAACTGCCTGCCTGTGAATCCAGGTGACAGTTGGGTGAATTCAGGCAAAAGCTGGGATCATAGAAGAGGAAACATGGAATCTGGGAGCCAGCCTCAAGCCAAGATGAAAAGACCTCTCCCTGGATACTTAAGTGCTGACTGACAAGATCATGATTTACTGTGACCTAGGGGTGGGGGAACTTTGTACTTTGTAACTTGTATCCCTTAAGGATGATTGAGTTAAGGGTGATTGAAAACTGGTCTCCAATCAAGAAGAAAGAAGACTTTCTGACTGAGAAGATTAAGAAAATGTGACCTAGGGGTGGGAGACCTATGTACTTTGTATCCTGAATGACATCTTTTGTTTAGGACTATGTGGCCATTTTAGTGATAAGTTGTTATGTTGTTGTGAATGCTGTAACTTGGTTTCTGTGAATGTTTTGCCTTTGTTTATTGCTGAATAAATAGTTCACTACGCTATGTGATCAGAACCTTAGAGCTATTCACAGCAGCAGTCCTCTGGAGAGCTGCTCATGCCTGGCTTTACAGAGAGCAATGGGCTATGTTACTTGGGTTACATCTAACTTTATTTCCCTACTCAACTCAAAATAGGAGAGAATTGTACCAGGAAGACATTGTAGGAATAGAAAAGGGACACACAAAAGTTCTAGATATTGTATTAACAAGAAAAGTCAGTAGGTTGTTAACCAATATTTGACTTTAAAATATCAATTGAGTGGTTCAATCATACCAAAGCATTAATAGTTATAGCTTTTGGAAGCAGAGCATCCTGAAACATATATTTAACTCCTGTCCCAAATTGCTGCAGAAAAGCATATTTGTTTCACATAGCCCATGTTCAACATTGGGCAATTCTTTCGAATATTCTATGCTGCCTAACAGACATACCACTTAGAATATTAGAATTTTCTTTCTGTCTAATATACCTCTAAATCGCACGTACATAGCAAAATGAAAGATGAATTTTAGGACTTTTTTTTAACCTGACAGAAAATTAAAAAGTTTTCATGATTGAACCCAACAATAGTCTAAACATTCCTCTTTCCTCTTTACTGGGACTCTGCCTTCCCAGGGATCTCTATAGTTGTTGAGAATTAAGACACTATTCCAAGTACTGTCCACCATTTCTGGAAAAAATCTAAAACTAGAACAAAATGGAGACTTTTAGGAGGTCTAGAAACTTTCTCTTCTGGTATGTTTTAACTTCCTTTGGGACCTACACATAAGACTCACAAGTGCTACTGAATTAATTTGTCCTAATTGGTTCTCTGTGTCATGATTCTCATCTCTATTGCTTCTTCTTTTCCTATGTGTAACTGGTGATGGCTCTTTCTATCATTCTATGGCTCTGTTTGGCCCTGACACATTCTTTAGTACATCTGAGACTCATAGTCAATGTGTCTTGGCACATCACTCTTTATATCTCTTTGACTCCAGAAATTAATATGGGATATTATGTGGTTCCTTGAAGAATAATTATGAATATGCAGGTTTCATTCTGGGGAACTGAATCATTGATTATATAAAGATTTGTAAGCTAACACCCAGTAGTAACATAGGTAATTGGTAGTCTTAAGTGAAAGTCAAAACAAGGGCCTCATAAATTGGAAAATTAGCAATTAAGAATAAGAGGAATTTTGATAATGTCTAAAAAATTTATACCTGTCAAAAAGGAAATAAAGGGAAGACGGGAATTGAAAATCTGCTTGACAAGTAAGATTATTTCTTTCTGTAAACAGAACTGCATTATTTCTTTCCTCTAGATCTGCTCAAAAGAGAATACCATTTAAGGTAGATCAGATAATTTACATAGGTCTACATTAAAGGAGTTAATAGAAATAGTCTCACTCAGGAGGAAATCTTTCCAGCCCTTTATCACCTGCTATATCATTATAATATCTGCTATTGCCATGCTACTTCATATGTGTGACTTATTCTGATCTTCATGACAACATTATGAGGGAAGTATGATAAGCATCCTTTCCTTTAGAGATAAGGAAATGAGTTTAAAGTTGTTACTTGCCATAGCTACAGAGGTGATTGTAGTTAGTGAAACAACTAAACCAATTGTGTAATGGAATATCACTGTGCCATGAGAAATGACAAATACAAAACAACTGAATGTAGCCTTCAAAATTTATCCAAATGGAGAAAAAAATGGTGTCAGCAGGATGAGGAAAACAATATACACAATGACTATAACAATGGAAATAGTAAGAAAAACAAAAAGAAATTTAACTAATGTGTAATTGTACTGATCAAATTTTACCCTGGAGAAAAGAAGGGAAAAAAGATACATTTCTTCCTTCCAGAGGCTCTGGACAATAGGATAGAATATTATATATAATATCAGATTCTATTGCTATCTTGGTTACATTTGTTAAGATGGGATGATATATTGGAAATAAAGGTGGTATAACACCAAATAATGATTACCATTAATCTATGTCTATGTCTTCTCCCTCCCACTTCCCCTTCCTCCCTCCCTCCCTTCTATTTACTAGTGGAATTTAGGTAACAAGGCAAAAACCCATTTATTAAGAACTTATTATATGGAGAGGTGGAACCAAGATGACAGAGTAAAGGCAGAGACTTGCCCAAGCTCTACCCCCTTCAAATACCTTTAAAAATTACCCTAAACAAATTCTAGTGCAGCAGAACCAACAAAAAGGTGGATTTCCAGCCCAAGACAACTTGGAAGATCAGCACGAATGGTCTGTTGCACCAGGGTGAGTGTAGGCTACATTAGCATAGGTCTGGCCCCAGAAAACCTTGGGAGTAACAGAATCAGCAGTGGCAGCTGTAGCTGCTTCCAGAACAGATGGTAAGGGGGATGAATAACTAGTCAGAAGGAGATTACAGGGGTCCATTTGCTAGCACTGAGCCGGGACTCTGTTGCTCTCTACATACTCAGATCTGGGTTGCAGTTCTGGGTGGCAGTCTCAGGGTAAGGAAGAGCACTAGTCTCACAGAGCTTACAACAGTGGTGGAGGAGGGACCTTCTTCTCAGCTCCATGGTGGAAAAGAGTACTTCTGGTAGCTTATAGACAAGAGAACATTCCAAGAGAATAGTAAGCCCCTCTCCTTAGACCATACACCTTGGAAGAACTAAAAGCTTACAGTTCCCTAGAAGTATCTTTGAAAACAGCTGCACAAAATTCCTGAAGCATAGGACTCTGTGCCCTCCACCCTGGAAGCACAGCCCTACTCTAACAAAAATCTACAAATCAACTAATAGACTGAGAAAATGAGCAAAGGACAGAAAAAAAATCTGACTATTGAAAATTACTGATGACCAGGAAGATCAAAATGCCCACTCACAAGACAAAAAAGTTAAAACTCCTACATCCAAAGCCTCCACAAAAATATAAATTAGTTACAAGCCATGGAAGAGCTAAGAAAGGATTTTATAAATCAAGTAAGAGAGGTATAGGAAAAATTGGGAAGAGAAATGAGGAGAATTCCTTAAGAAGCAAATTTTGCCAAATGGAAAAGAAGGTCCAAAAGCTCACTTAAGAAAATGAATCCTTAAAAATGGGAATGGAGCAAATGGAAGTTAATGACTTGTAATGACAAGCAAAGAAGTAGTTAACACCCTGTTTCAGCTATTTAATTATTTAGCAAGTTGTTTCATTTCAAGTTTCTTTTAAGCCTTGCCCATAATTATATCAAGTCTTTGTTAAGAAACAGAACTTGTCAACCCCACAACTTGTGAACCCCAGAATTTGTGAACCCCTGTTGGAAAGAGCTAATAAGGAGAAGCCTAAGCTGGGAGAGAGCAGAACTGAGAAGTACTGAGAAGAGAAATCTTGTGGTGGCAGAGTTGAGGAGAAAACTTGTGGTATCCTGGCATTCTATGTTTGTCTGTTCTGTCTGTGTTGGTTTTTGTTTGTGATATTTTGTACAGAAGCCCTGGGACCTTACTGGAAGCCCTGAAAGAGAATTTTCTGGTTGTCTGTTTACAGAAGTCCTGGGGGAGAGTTTTGGAGGTCCTAGGGCTTTACTGATGATTTGTGTTGACCTCTTGGACCTTGTTTGTAGATCTGTGTTGATATCTATGTTGATGATTTGTGTTGAGTTCTCAGACCTTCTTGGTGGATTTGTGTTAATTTCACAGGCAGATAGTGAATTGTTGGTGGTGCTGACAACATGTATGCATGTAGTTTTGGCTCTGTTAAGCTTTGTCTTCCCAGAAAGCAAAACAGCAAAGGACTTGAGGCAGACTGTACACTGAGCTTCAATATGGAATGGAAACTGGATGAGGAGCTGAGAGCTGCCTTCTTTTGAATCTAGGTGACAGTTGGGTAGATTTGGGCAGGAGCTGGGACCATGGAAAAGGAACCATGGAAATTGAGAGCCAGCCTCGAGTCATGATGAAAAGACCTCTTCTTGGGTACTTACTGCTGACTGAGAAGATTGTGATTTACTGTGACCTCGGGGTGGAGAACTAATACCTTTGTACTTTGTGTCCCTTAAGGAGGCCTGCTCCTTAAGGATGATTGAGTTAAGGACTTACTGAGTGATATCTTTTGTTTAGAACAATGTGGCCACTTTGGTGAAAACCATTTGGCCACTTTAGTGATAACTTGTTATGTCATAACATTGTGAATTCTGTACTTTGTTTTCTGTTAATGTTTTGCTTTAATTTACTGATGAATAAATAGAGAGTTCAGTATATGATGTAATCAGAACCTTAAAACTGTTCACAGCAGCAGTCCTCTGGAAAGCTGCTCATGCTTGGCTTTACATGACTCTATGACAAATCAAGAAACAATGAAACCAAACCAAAAGAATGAAAAAATAGAAATGTGAAATATCTCACTAGCAAATAACTTATCTGATAAATAGATCTAGGAGAGAGAACTTAAAATTATGGGATTTTCTGAATGCCATGATCAATAAAAGAGCTCAGACATGATCTTTTAAGAAATTATTCAAGGAAAACTGCCCTGACATTCTGCAACCAGAGGGTAAAATAGAAATTGGATGAATCCACCAATAACTTCCTGAAAGAGACCCCAAAATGAAAACTGCCAGGTATGTAACTGCCAAATTCCAGACTTCCAAGGCCAAGGAGAAAATATTGCAAAGAGTCAGAAAGAAACAATTCCAGTATCTTTGAGCCACAATCAAAGTAAAACAAGATTTAGCAGCTTCTACTTTAAAGGTTAAAAAGTAAAGGGAAATAAGTAACTTAATTTACTTCATACATGCGAAGATGATATTTGTAACTCATAAGACCTTTCTCATTATTAGGTCAGTTAAAAGGAGTGTGTATAGACAGAGAATATAGTTGCAAATTGAATGTGAAGGGATGATATCTAAAAACTAAAATTAAGGGATGAGAGAACAATGTACTGGGAGAAAGGGAAATGGAAAATTAGAATAGGGAAATTATCTTACATAAAAGAGGAAATAAAAAGCTTTTACAATGGAGGGGAAGAGGTGGGAGGTGAGGAGGAGTGAACTTCACTCTCATCACAACTGGATCAAAGAGGGAAAAACATACACACTTTGGGGTGTAGAATTAGGTATAGAAATCTGCCTCATCCTATAGGAAGGGAGAAAAAGAAGGTGATAAGAGAAGGGGGAGTGATACAAGGGAGGGCTGATTAAAGGAGAGTGTAGTCAGAAGCAAAACACTTTTCAGGAGGGATAGAGTAGAAGAGAGAATAGAATAAATGGAGGTGGGTAAATGGAATGGAGGGAAATACAGTTAACAATAGTAACTGAAAAAATTGAAGCAAGTTTGTCTGCTAGAAGTGTCACTTCTCAAACCTAAAAAAGAACTGACAAATTTATTTTTAAAAAAGAGCCATTCCCCAGTTGATAAATGACCAAAAGATATGAAGTTTTCAGATGAAGTTATCAATGCTATCTATAGCCATGTGAAAAAATACTCTAACTCAATATTTTGATTGGAGAAATGAAAATTAAACTATTGTGAGGCACTACCTCATACCGATTAGACTGGACAACATGATAGAGAAGGTAAATGACAAATGTTGGAGGGGATGTGGGAAAAATGAAAATTTAATACACTGTTAGTGGAGTTGTGTCCTGATTGAATCATTCTGTAGAGCAATTTTGAACTATGCCCAAAGGGTTATAAAAGCATACACATTGACCTAGTAATACCACTACTAGGTCTGTATCCCAAAAGAGATAAAAACAAAAAGGAAAAGCATCTACACATGCACAAATATTTATAAGAACTCTTTTCTGATGGTGAAGAATTAGAAGTTGAGGGGATTGGGACGGCTAGGTTGTGCAGTGAATAGAGCGTCAACCCTGGAGCCAGAAGGACCTGAGTTCGGATCCAGCCCCGGACACTTAAAGCACACACAAACAAAAACCTAGCCTTGTGACCTTGGGCAACTTACTTAATCCCAATTGCCCTCCAAAAACAAACAAAAAAATAACAAAAAAAAATAAGTTGAGGGGATACCCTTCAACTGGGGAATGGCTGAATAAGTTGTGGTATGTGATTATTATGGAATATTATTGTACTATAAGAAATTATGAGCAGGATATCCTCAGAAAATCCTGGAACGACCTGTGTAGGGTGATCCAAAATGAAATGTACTGTGTGTAAGGTAACAGCAACATTGTAAGATGATGAGCTGTGAATGACTTGGCTATTCTAAGCAATACAATGATGCAAGACAATTCTGAAGGACTTATAATGAAAAATGCTGTTCAGCCCCAGAGAAAGAATTGATGATGTCTGAATATAGATTGAGGCATGCTTTTTTTCCCCCCATTTTTCCTTCATTTTTTTGGTCTGTGTTTTCTTTCACAATGTGAATATTATGGATATGCTTTGCATGACTACACATGAATAATCTATTTCAAACTGCTTGTCTTCTCAGTGAGGGGTGGAGTGGGGTGGAAGGAAGGGAGAGAATTTGGAACTCACAGTTTTAAAAATGAATGTTAATTTTTTATATGTAATTGGGGAAAAAATAAAGTACTAAGTAAAAGCTTAAAAAAGAACTTACTGTGTGTCAGATATTGTGCTAAGTGCTAGGGTACACACTGAAACAAGAAAGATACTTCTTGTCTTGAAGGAGCTTAAATACTACTCAGAGAAGGCAATGTATAAAAGAGAGCTAGATATAGGAAAATATGGGTGGAGAAGGAAAAAGCAAACACTCAGGGACATAATGACAAAGTACAGAGAGTTCTTAGAAGCCCATCCAGGAAGGGATATATTAGTGACTTGCACAAGCAAAACCAATGAGGTTAGTGTCAATGGATGACAGTGTTGTGGGGGTGAGTGAGATTTAAGAAGACTGGAAACATATATGGCTAAGTTATTAAGGACTGTGAATGACAATTTTATATTTCATTAAAGAAATGAAGGGGAGCTATAGGAATTTATTGAATGAAGGGTCGGGTGGCTTGGTCATTATCTGGTATTTAGGAAGGATCAATCAGATAGCTGAGTGGAAAATGGGCTGGCTTGGGAAGGATGTGAGGCAGGGAGGGCTACCAGAAGGTTAGTGAAAGAGTGAAGGCAAGAACTGATGAGGGGCTAGACCAGTTGGCAATATCAGATAGTGAAAAGAGAGATATTAAGAAGGTAAAATCTGTAAAATTTGTCAACAAGTTAAATATGGTAGGGATGTGAAGGATGTTGGGGACTTGAGATGTAAAATCATTTGAGAGCTCAAATGACTGGAAATATGATATTGAACTCAGCAGGAAAAGCTTAAAGAGGAGAGGTCTTGAGGGAAAAGATAAGGAATTTGATGTCAGTATGTTGAGTTTAAGTGGTCTGTGGGATATACCATTTGGGATGTATAATTGTCAGTCGGAGATTGGAGATTAGAGATCCTCTTATTCAGTGTGCTGTTTATTTGACTTTATATTCACTTATGAGACATGCACTGGCTTCTCTACTATGGTTCATTTCTCCTACTCTTCTAACTTCTGGATGGCTTTCCTGAATTAGTGCTGGTTTTTCTGATCTTATCTCTCCCTCCTTCCCTGTCTTTCCTATCTGTCAGGACTCACACTAGTTTTCCTGGTGAAAATCCTCTACTAAACCATATCAACTTCAAGATGTATTTTTGTGCAATTCTCAAGAAGATAGAGAAGCATATTTTTGATTCATCCCAGTTTTATCATAAAGGTCCTTTTATCTGTTTGCCTCAGTTTCCTTAACTATAAAATGGGTATAATAATAGTATCTACCTCACAGAGTTATGTTATAGATTAAATCAGATAAAATGACATAATATTTGTAAAAAAAGTTCTTAGCCTAGTGTTTAGTAGGTGCTATGTAGATACTTATTCCCTTCTCCTCCTTGTTCATATATTTGTTAGGATTTGTCTAGGAGATCTGGACTTTTATGTTACCTTTTGCATTGCCATCTGAATCAGGAGTCCCAAAGAAAGCCTTGTTGGTATAGATACCACTGAAAGTCCATAACACTTTGATACCCTCCCTTTTTTTTGCTCTTCTAGTGGGAAAACAAACAAAAACCTTGCAATTGATGGATACATTGTGTGATTGAATAGTCCCATTTGAGGAACAAATAGCAAAGATCTAACTTTTGGGGGCTTTAATGAAAAAAAATGCAGCCTATATCTGAGAACAGAGGAAACTGTGGTATGGTTTGTACCAATTGTTTGCCAACCCAAAGACTGTGTCTACCTTTTAAGTTAGGTAGAAAGGAGGGCAGAGCCAAGATGGCAGAGTAGAAACAGCTCATCCAAGCCACTCTGGCCCCAGATTCCCCCCAAACTATGTAAAAGGGGACTTTGAACAACCTCTGGAGCCCCAGCACCCACAGAACGATACAGAGAAGCTAACCTCCCGCTGAGGACAGCCCAGCAGCCCTGCAGGAAGGACCAGCACAGCACTCTGGGAGCTGGCAGCATGCAGTGCGCAGAGCGTGGGGAGCGGAGCCGACCAGAGCCCAGGCCCGTGTGAGCCGAGGTTTTAGCCCAAGGGCGGCAGGGCCAGCAGCTGGCTGGAGAGACCCCAAAACACCACCAGCTGTAGCGACTCCAGAATTATCAACATAGACATGCCTAGGACAAAGTAAGAGGTTAGTGTCCTATGGACTTTGGGACCAGTATTTGGGGAATGCGTTGGGTCCCTCCCCTGGGGGCTAGAAGCCGCTGAGGAGATACGCCATTTTGTAGTTTTCAGAGGCAGCTCCAGCTCCTGGCCTGTGAATTGTAGGGAGATCCAGCGATCAGTCTTGGGGGGTAATCGCTCTTGCTTTAACCTCCCTGGATCTGGATTGTGATCTAGGGTGGAAGTCGTGGGTGGGTTTACAGCTTGCCAGAAACGGAAGTTGCCCCCCACACGTTCGGGACGAAAATTCCTCTGTCTGGCCTTAAAGCCATAGTGTGGCAACAAGCCCAAAAGTCAAGTAATTAAGTGGCAACATGCCAAGGCAAAGGAAACAGAAAAATGCAACCCTAGACTCCTATTGTGGGGGCATAGAGCGGGAAAAGGACTGTGAGGTCAGAAGTCCTGCTCCAAAAGCCCCAGGGGAAAACATGAGCGGGTTGCAGGCCATAGAGGACCTTAAGAAGGACTTTAAAAATCAAATAAGAGAAGTGGAGGAAAAATTGGAAAGAGAAATGAGAAGGATGCAGGAAAAGTACGAAATGAGGGTCAACAGCCTGACTGAGGAAAACAACACCTTAAAAAATAGACTAACTCAAATGGCAAAGGAGTCCCAAAAGGGCAATGAGGAGAAGAATGCCTTAAAAAGTCGAATTTGCCAGATGGAAAAAGAATCTCAAAAGTTCACTGAGGAGATTCATTCCTTCAGAGTCAGACTGGAGCAAATGGAAGCTAATGACTTTATGAGAAATCAAGATGCTGTTAAGCATATCCAAACAAATGAAAGATTAGAAGCCAATGTGAAATATCTCATGGGAAAAACCACTGACCTGGAAAATAGATCCAGGAGAGACAATTTAAAAATTATTGGACTACCTGAAAGCCATGATCAAGGAAAGAACCTAGAAATCACCCTTCAAGAAATTCTCAAGGAAAACTGCCCTGATGTTTTAGATCCAGAGGGCAAAATAGAGGTTGAAAGAATCCACAGATCACCTCCTGAAAAAGATCCCAAAAAGAAAACTCCCAGGAATATTATAGCCAGGTTCCAGAATCCCCAGATCAAGGAGAAAATACTACAAGCAGCCAGGAAGAAACAATTTCAATATTGTGGAAACACAATCAGAATAGCACAGGACCTGGCAGCTTCTACACTGAGGGATCGAAGGGCATGGAATATGATATTCCAGAGGGCAAAAGAACTGGGAATGAACCCAAGGGTCACCTACCCAGCAAAACTGAGTATTTTGTTTCAGGGGAAAATATGGTCTTTCAGTGGAATAGAGGACTTTCAAGCATTCTTGAGGAAAAAACCAGAATTGAATAGAAAATTTGACATCCAGACACAAGAAGCAAGAGATGCCTGAGAAGGTAATCAGGGAAAAGAAATCAAAAGGAACTTATCAAAGTTGAACTATTTACATTCCTATATGGAAAAGCAATAACTGTGACTGATGATATCTTTCTCACTATGAAAATAATGGAAGAAGGGTGTGTGGTCATATGAATACATATGTGAATGTGTGTGTATATGGTTACAGTTATATATGGATAGAGGGCATAGGTTGAATTTGTTGGGAAGGGAGAATACTCAAGGGATGAAATTATGAGGTGAGAGAGGAAAGTGGCAAGAGGAGATGGGGAGAGACAGGGTAGGGTAAACTATCTCATGTAGAAGAAGCAAGGGAAGTGGTTGCAAGGGAGGGGGATAATAGGAAGGCAAAAAAAGCAAAACCACATTCAAACTGAATTTGGTTCAGGGAGAGAATGACATACATACTAAATGGGATATCTCAACCTGCAGCAGAGTAGGGGGAAGGGGGAATGAGAGGAAGGATGATGGATGGGAGGGCATCCTTGCGGGGAGGGGAGGTTGGAAGTACCCACCATAGAAGAGGGACAGGATCAGGTAGGGAATGGACCAGGTGGGGGGTGGGATGAGTGGGAGGGAATTATAAGCAGCCTTGTCCAATATATCTACTATGGTAATGTTTTGCATAGCTAGACATGTACAACATATACTGAATTACTTATCTCCCCAGAGGGAATGGGTGACAAGGGAGGAAGGAAATGGATCTGAAATTCGAGGTCTTAACATTAAATGTTTCAAATATATATAAATACTATTATTAATACTCTTTTGCTTATAATTGGGAGATAAGATGTGCAGGCATTGGGACACAAAGATTCACCTTCCTCTAATGGAAAAGTCGAAGGGGGTATGGGAGAAGGTATGGGAGAGAGCAGATTGGAGGAAGCAATATCTTGTGGGACTGCTATTCTGGGAGGTTGGGTAGGGGAATAACGGGGGAAAATGATTATAACTCAAAATCTGGCAGAAATGAATGATGTAAAACAGAAGTTAATAAAGCATTTGTTTAAAAAAATAGGTAGAAAGAACTATCTTTTAATATGCTTAGCAGTTCAGTAGTTTACCTGAAGGCATGTGCAAGCCAAGAGAATTGAGTAGCTCTCCAAAAATGGCCCTGAGCCCATTGCTACAAGGGTTTATATACACTCACAGAGTGTGAATATATGTAATATGCATATATAATATCTGTCTTTATATGTGATAAGTTTATTGTGGATAGGGCAAATCAGTTACTGGGCATGCTTACTCAGCTGTAAAATAATAGTATTGAACTATATTATCTCTAAAGTTCTTTCCATTTTGGCATAATATCTCTGGATTCTCAACTCATGAGGAGGAAGGAATGATTATTTGAAACACATTTAAGTCTCGGAGTTTGGAAAATCTTCCCTTAACTGATGGGATGAATTTAGAAGAGTCGGTTCAGCAATTGAAAAGAACAGAGTACAGCTACTCAGAACTCTCACTTAAAATTTTATTAAAATATATTTGGCAAAAAAAAATCACAAATATACCATTATTTCCTAGGAGAGAGAGAGAGAGAGAGAGAGAGAGAGAGAGAGAGAGAGAGAGAGAGAGAGAGAGAGAGAGAAACTCAATCATGTTTTTCTTTCCTATCTTTTAGGTTGTAATGAACCAGTATTTATTTACTGAAGCCTTATCATTCTGACATCCCTTTTTCTGGGGACTACTTATTAGTGCTGTCTGATTATGTTGTCACTCAGACCCACAAACATAGGTAGCTATCAGTAGATGGTCAGAAGACTTAAAACACCCGATGATGAGGGAGTTCTTTTTTGGGGTGTGTTTTCTTTGTCACTAAAAAGGTACTGAATGCCTTAATTTTTTTTGAGTAAATATTACCACACATGTCAGGTTAGCTTGAAAATTTTGGGAATTAGCTGTGGGTCTGTAAATGGACAGCATGAATATTGTATCCAAGAAATGGTATACTCTATTCCCTGTCCTGAAAAATAATCATCTGTTATTGCAAGGATTGCTTGATGGGAGAAGGGTTGTATTATAATATCAGCCAAAGAGACCAAAATAAGGAGGGCAGAACAACTGAAATGCTTTATTAAGCAATGTATTATATATGCACTAATAACCGTTGTATCTCTGCAATCATCCAGGGCATAAGGGACATGAAAATTATCTCTCCAAATTTACCAAGTTTCAAGATTTTAGGTCCCATCTGTTAAGCTTTTTTTATCCAGAGACCTGTGAGGTAGATAGATAGTACAAGTGTTAAGATCCCAAATTTATATATGAAGAAACAGATGTATACATGTACATATGTAGTTTTGTGTATATATATATGCATGAGTATGTATATATGTTTATATGTATATTTATCATAGTATTATAGAATAATTGATTTAGGCCTGGAAGGGACTCCAGAGGCCAATTAGTTTCAACCCATGATTTTACAAATAAATACAAGCCCAGATAGGTTAAATGTTCTGCCCAAATCCACACAGATAGTTAAATAGTCAGGACTGGATCCAATAACTCTTATTCCAAATCCAGTAGACTGGTCTGAGGTTCAGAATATCGATATGTATATATATATAATGAATACACAATGTATATGTATAATATGTATTGATATATATCTTAGCTTTTATATATAGATTGATATATTCAAATTCATTTTAGCATGTGTATGTGTGTGTTTGCAGAACAAAAGATAATTAAAGCAAACCAACCATATGAAGTGTTGTGAAGGACAATAATGGAAGCAGGTCAAGTACTTGGCTAGGATTAGATATTGGGTACTCAAACCCAAACCGATGAAGATTAGTAGATTTTAGAGGATTCTTATCTGGATCAATAAGGAGCAGGAATTTGGGGGAGGGAATAAAAAGTTCAAAGCCTGGAGACTGGTGTTGAGTCAAGCTCTAGGAATAGTCCTTGGAAGATGACTCTCTGATAGGAAAAAAAGAGCTCTGGGATATTGCTTTTGGTTTTATTCTGATGTGGTGACAGTGTTTTTGACATTCTCAAAATCTTTTATTGTTCAGTGGGGTAGAGAAGCTACTGAGTTCTTTCCAGCTTGAAGCTAAGATCTGCTTACTCCAAGGTCAAAATATTCTGTCCAAATCCTGCCTTAGCAATGACTTCATTCTCCTAACGCACCTTCTCCCTTAATTCCTGATAGTTTTCCACAGTACTGCCTCACTTAAATCAAACGCTTAAAAGTTAAGACATTACTCTCCTGATGTGATTGGTCTGCTTCAGGAATGCAGGAAAAAAAACAAAAACAAAAACCACATAGTGCCTATCATATACCTTGGGTTCCTAAACTTGCCTTTTCTGACTGGCCATTTCTATTTCAAAGGTCACTTCTTTTCACTTAGTCAGATGAATGGAAGGAAGAAATAAGGGAGGAAACGAACATTTATTAATTGTCTTCTATGTGCTAAGTGCTTCGCAGATGTGTCAGTGAGATATTAATTCTAAAACACAGCAGAGTTCCTGGCACACAGTAAGCGCTGTATAATTGTTAGTAATTATGATGATTGTTATCATCATTATCATTATTATATCATCGTCATTATTATATATCATATTGTATATCATTATTACATTATATATTATAATATTATATTATGACATACATTATATCAATATACATATATATTATATATATATATATATGGCAATCATTATAATATACCAAACCTTGAGATTCAGGTATTATTATAGTCCCTGTTTTACAGTGCAGGAAACTGAGGCAAACAAAGGTCAAATAAATTATCCAAAGTCACTCAAGTAGTAAATTTTAGAGGCTGGATTTGAAATCAGGTCTTTCTGACTCCAGGTCCAGCATTCTAATCATTGTTCCACAAGCAAATATTGAATAAGTCCCTGTAAGAACATGTTCTACTGCCTGAAAGTACGTGAGAGACTTTCAAAACTCATTTAGTTCACCAGGGAACCATTTCATGCTTAGAGGGAGTAATTTTCTAAATTGTGTTGTGGTCGCCTGAATTGGCACAGCTTCTGAA
Organism: Gymnobelideus leadbeateri; assembly: GCA_011680675.1. Lineage (NCBI taxonomy): Eukaryota > Metazoa > Chordata > Mammalia > Diprotodontia > Petauridae > Gymnobelideus > Gymnobelideus leadbeateri. The sequence continues at coordinate 62,419 of WOXC01011084.1, read as the reverse complement.
TGTATTCCCAGAATATAACCCAGAAAGAGTATATCATAGCTACTATGGTCAAAATGGCAGAAGCCAAATTAGCTTGAGGTTAAGGTTATTACATAAGGAATATAAAGGAAAGTGGATGTTAGATAATCCCAATACTATACTATGTGAATCTGATTATTGGAGTAGATATTAACAAGCTCATTTCCACTAGAGTTACTTTGTAAATTTAGAACTGTGAGGATTATTTTTAATAATAGCTTAGTGGGAAAAACACTAGATTGAACATCTGAAATCTAGATTTAATATATTTTTCCAAATATTGGATCTTGTGGAGATAGCATCTCTATAGTGAAAAGAGCAATGAATATGGAGTCAGATAACCTAGGTTCATATTTTACTTTTACTACTCCTCTACCACTTAGTAATTGCAACTTTGGCCAAACCACATAACATCTTTCAGCATATATACCCACACATATACATATGCATACATACATACCTAGATTTGTGTATATATGTATAATTTTTATGAACCTCAACTTTTAATGAAGAAAAATACATTTATCTATGAAAAATAGGATACAGGATGATACTATTATTTTTTTTAAAGCAATTGGGGTTAAGTAACTTGCTCAAGGTTACACGGCTAGTCATTATTTATGCGTGGGTGCTCATTTTCTGAGGCCGGATCTGATCTCGGGTCATCCCAACTCCGAGGCCTGCACTCTTACTCACTGCGCCACCTAGCCGCCCCTTTAGGGCAATTGGGGTTAAGTAACTTGCCCAAGGTTACACGGCTAGGTTTTTGTTTGTTTGTGTGGATTAAGTGTCCGGGGGCCGGCTCCGAACTCAGGTCCTTCTGACTCCAGGGCCGGCGCTCTATTCACTGCGCCACCTAGCCACCCCGATGACACTATTATTAAAACATTGGACCAAGTGAAAAAAATAATAATGTATAACAGCATTATAAATAAGTTGCCAAATGAAAAAAGAATACATACTTCTACTTAAATTTAACTTTTCTGAGCCTCTGTTTCTTTTTTTTATTAAACAAATGCTTTATTAACTTCTGGTTTACATCATTCATTTCCACCAGATTATGAGTTACATTTTTCCCTGTTTATTCCCTACCCACCACCGCAGAATAGCAGTCCCACTAGATATCCCCTCATCCAATCTGCTCTCTCCCATATCTTCTCCCATACCCCCTTCGACTTTGCCATTAGGGCAAGGTGAATCTCTGAGCCCCACTGCCTGGACATCTTATGAAACATTTAATTTTAAAACTTCAATTTTCAGATCCATTCCCTTCCTCCCTTGTCACCCACTCCCTCTGAGAAGGTAAGCAATTCAGTATGTGTTGTACATGTATATCTATGCAAAACATTACCATAGTAGATATATCGTAAAAGACTGCTTATAATTCCCTCCCACCCATCTCACCTCCCACCTGGTCCATTCCCTACTTTGATCCTGTCCCTCTTTGATGGTTGGTACTTCCAACCTCCCCTCCCCCTAGAATGCCCTCCCCTCCATCATCCCCCCTCTCATGCCCCTATCTCCTACTCAGGAGAGTGAGGGTAAGATATTCCATTTGGTATGTATGTGATTCTCTCCTTGAGCCAACTTCAATGAGAATATGCTTTTGCCTTTTTGTCTTTCTGTTCTTCCCCTACCCTGCAACCACTTCCCCTTGCCTCTTCTACATGAGATAGTTTACTCTACCCTGTCTCTCTCCATCTCCTCTTGCCACTTTCCTCTCTCACCTCTTGACTTCACCCCTTAAGAATCATCCCTTCCTTGGGTCGGCTAGTTGGTGCAGTGAGCAGAGCGCCGGCCCCGGAGCCAGAAGGACCTGAGCCCGGATCTGCCCCCAGACACCCAACACACAAACAAAAACCCAGCCATGTGACCCTGGGAATTTTAATTTTGGGAATCTCTTTTAGTCAATGATTAGTGGATTATTTAAATTTCTATTTTGCCCTCTGACTCTACTATATCAAGACAGTTTTCTTTGATAACTTATTAAAAGATGCTGTCCAGGATTATTTTTTTATCATTGTTTTCAGGTAGTCCAATAATTCTTATATTATCTCTCCCGGATCTATTTTCTAGGTTAGTTTTTCCAATGAGAAATTCACAGAATTTTCTCTTATTTAAACTTTTAAATTTTATTTTGTCATATTTTGATGTCCCATAAAGTCATTAGTTTCCACTTGTTCAATTCTATTTTAAGCAATTATTTTCTTCAGAGAGATATTGTACTTCTTTTCCATTTGACCAATTCTAATTTGAGGGAGTCATTTTCCTTGGGAAATTTTTGACTTTTTTCCCATTGTTCTCTTGCATTACCCTCATTTCTTTTCTCTATTTTTTGTCTACTTGAATTTGCTTTTTAAAATCCTTTCTAAGTGTTTCTAGAAATTCTTTTTGGGCCTGAGACCAAATTGCATTTTTCATTGAGGCTTCACATGTAGCCATTTTGATACCATTATTCTCCTCCAAATTTATGCCTTGTTCCTCCCTATAACAATAGTAATTTTCTATGGTAAAGCTCTTTTTTGTGTTTAATTTAGGGCAGGGTGGAGGGATTCACCACAGGTCACCCCTAATCCCTCACCTAGGGTCAGTAGGTCTACCACTTTTCCTGCACAGACTGTTCACTTCCCTAGGGTTTTGCTTACCTGAAGGAGGGTGGGTTTTTTTATGGGAGCCCTTCTGTATGCTCCCTGCTATGAGGGTGGGGGCCACCACCAGCACACTGTTGCTGCTCCTACTGCTCTTGGACCTTGCCCCTCATCCACCCTAGGTAGAAAGACTTTTCCTGCCAGCCTGGTAAGCTGCTTTCTGCTCCTACACCAGTTCTTAGGGAGTTTTCTAGATGTTTGGAAAGGAATTTGTGAGTGTTTTAGAGGGTTCTTTCCTCTCTCTGCCATCTTGGAAACAGAAGCTCTTCACAATTATTATTGTTTTTTTATGGGAGTGCCAGAGAAATGGCTAGTGTTTTATTGAAGGGAAGAAAACATAACACTTCTCAAGTAAACCAGTTCAGGGTCTCAGTGGCTAACCTGGTGGGGTACCAGCTTGTAATAGGTGCCACAGTTAAGGCAACACTGTGTCTTGCCTTTGTGAAGCCAGAACCAGATTGACTGCACTGTTGTCCTCTTCACAGATACAGCCCACTATTTGCTTGTCAGTGATGGATGGGACCAGGTTGGCCCCTTCCTTAGTCCCCAGAGCTGCCTTTCAGGCTAGCATATTGTATGGATCCAAATCATCCCTTGCGACCATCATAATCTCTCTCTCCAAGCCAGTAGCCTGCTCCTCATCAGAAGGGATACATCCTCCAGTTACCATGGACTGAGCAGCCACCTGGGCAGGGCCACAGGCCCTCAAGGCCTGGACCACCAGTGCCCCAGTGCCCCGCAGTAACCTTGAAGCCTTTCACATTTATTTTCATTGGCATTTCTCTAATTATTTCTTAGACTAGCTCAGACTAGCTCAAATTCTATATTTCTCTAGTTAAATTAATTACATAGACTGATTCCCTAAACTCTTCCATAATAGTCTAATCTTCCTTGTGTGTGTGTATTATAGTCATTTTATAATATTCCCCTCACCCCATAAAGGACTGAACTCTCCCTTGTATCAATAAAAATTGCAAAATCAAGCAAAACAATGGATAAATGACTGACAATATATGCAACATTCTGGGCCCATAGTCTCCAGTCTCCCTATGAGTAAAAGTATATTTCATTATCTCTTTTCCAAGATGAAGGTTGATGATTACATTTACTGAGATTTCAGTTTCCTTCTAGTGAACTTTCTCATTCATTATATTTCAGTTTGTGTATACTACTGGTTTTGCTTTTTCTATCTCCTTTAGTTCTATATACATTTTCCCATATTTCTCTAAATTCTTCATTTTGGTCATTTTTATGGCTTAATCATATCCAAGTTCATATATCATGCAAATCATTCTAATTTTAAAAGCATCTGCATTGTTACCCCTCTGTAAAAATATACAGAGAGCTGGATGATTCTGTATTATAAAAACATGTTTATCAGGGCCAATAACCTTAGTGATGCAAGATTGTTGTTATTGTTTTTATTTTAAATGTGGAATTTTTATTTTTATCTTTTTATTTTTATTAATTTATTTTTATTTTTCAACATTCACTTCCACAAGATTTTGAGTTCCAAATTTCCTCTTCATCTCTCCTTTCCACTCACCCCAAAGGACCTCTATCCTCATACTGTCTGTGGGCTGAGAGTTTTGGAAGCAGCCACTTTTGCTGCCACCACCCCAGGGCTGGAGGTAAAACCTGCTCCTCTCTCATCCAGGTCTTTCAGACCTTTCCTAATGATCTTCTATGTCATGTTGGTATGGCCCACCCTGGGATGTGCTCCTGTCTCATACTGGTGCAACATACCTTTCCTGTTGGTTTTGAGCTCCTAATTTGTCTCACTGTCATTTTGTGGGTTCTGTTCTCTAGAGTTGGTCTGGAGTAATTTTTATAGGGATGTGGAGGGTTTTGGGGAAAATCTTAATCAATTCCATGCTTTTACTCTGTCACTTGACTCTGCCCCCCTGATCTTCCTTTTGATATGAATGGATAATGTAGTTGTTAGGATTCTTTTAGGGTATGGATTGCATTAGATAGTCACCAATGTTTCTTCCAACTCATATTTTTTAATCCGGTACTTCTGTGGCTATTATATGAGAAAACACAGATGCTAGTGATATTTTCCTCAATATTTTGATGGATGAGTAATTCACCAATGTGTATATTTCTTACAGTGATGCAGATTTGCAATTTTCTGGAAATCTCTCAACTGAGAGGAATTCAACCTCTTGGGAGAGGTCCATCTGTCAACGGGGATCTGATGTCTGTGGGTCAAAGATAAGAAGTCATACTTAAAGTAATGTATTAGCATGCTAGGAAACACCGTTCTTTCAATAGCAGCTTTATATTTCTAGGGCACAGATTTAGTTTTTACAACCTATCAGGTATGATTAGAATATACAGTCAATTAGCAGCAGTTTGCATTAACATTTCACTGAAGAAGGAAGGGTAAAGAGGAGGATCAGTCAAGGGAGTAAAGGCAAGGATTTGGAATTCTACTGGTAGAATTTATTATCAGAATAAGGATACATCCACTATTAATAGGAGAAGGCAAGAAGAAATAAACAAATAATTTTTCAACTATGAAAAAGTCCTTTTAGATTGAACCTCAAGGTGTCTTATCCAGGGACACTTAGTAGTTGTTGCAATAGAAGTGAGACTGTCTGCTTTATTGTGTCCTTGAGTTATTTATAATATTTATTTTTCCTTTTGAAAGTAATTTGAGTATTTCTGCTATTGGGTCACAATATAGTATGGGGGATCAGTTGATCATAATGTTGTAAAATAATTATAGCATTCAATGGCTCCTCCCCCCTAAAAAATTCTTCTGTGTCTATACATTCTGTGCAACTGTCATTCATGGTCTTCCTCATAGACTCCTCTATCTGCAGTCTATCAATTGTCTTGAAGGCCTTCTTCTAAACCACAACTATAGTCTATAGTTAAGTAAAGTTATATAACTAAATATATACAACTAAAGTCTATAGTTAAGTAAAGACTGGATGAGTGCATTTTGAGTATAAGGGAGAGGATATGTCTTTAGAGGTACAGGCTTATGTGGAGGGCTGCAATTATCCCTTTTGATTCTGAAATACAGAAGGAGTGTGAGAAAGATATAGGGCTGCCACCATCTAGGCTACTTGCCCAAGGATTTGCAGAAATACAGTAATAACTGAGATTTGGGTATATGCTGGGGCTTTTTTTTCATTTCAGAAACAAATTTACTGCATGTTATACTTTTGGCCATATTGCTTTACTCACCCCTTCACCCCACCATATTGTATCACCTTAGAAAGAGGTTATAGTGCTTTCTTAGTTAATATAACACAAGAACTCATAAAACTTCACCCTAAAATGTTTATATAGTTTTGTTTTATAGTGAAATAATTTTCTGACTTACAAATAATGTTGAATATTTTGGAAGATGCTGAATGAGATGATCCAGTAATACTTATTCATCTTTTGCTACTTATATTCATAAAAAATCCTGTAGAGCTTGTTTGCCCTCTAACTAGCCCTATGTTAAGGCAATATACCTTAAGGCAAGGGTATGTCCACATAATTGAAGCAGTAAATTGATGCCAATTAGATCATTGTGTTGGAATAGCTGCAGAGCTATAGTCTTAATTGACAGTGGGGTAGGTAGTAATTGATGCTAATGACTCAAAGGAAGAGGGGAGTTGAGACAAAAACACACAAGTCTCCCTCTGTTCCGTGTACACAGCAACTGAATGTACTTGAGAAAAGGGGTTAGAAAATAGGGAATAAACAATGAGATCCATAAAGATGATTTTTAATATCTAGCCAAGATTATAAACTCCCAGGATAAGCAGAATGCCTGTGGCTGTTTTCTAAAGCACATTGCAAATATCTACAAACAGTTTTAAAATGATTCTTAAAGGCCATGCAAAAGGAAAAATCTTTCCATTCTACTCGCTTGAAACTGTATTTATGCCTCACTGATTCAACGATTTTCCGGTTCTAAGCTCTTGAGGTTGGATTGGTCTTTCTTCATTAAATTTTATAGCATGTCACTAATGTACATATCAAATATTGCCATTAGTCTATACACAAGGAGAGTCTGAACATAGAGGTTAAGGGATTCATTCTGTTTCATGAATTCACAAATGTGGTAATGCTGAAAATTAACCATGCTTTATAGACTACACACATCAGATCCCACTATTTATCTTTGCTTTGTCATTTAGTATTTTCAGTCATGTCCAACTCTCCATGCCCTTATTGGGGTTTTATTGGCAAAGGTACTTGAGTGATTTGACTTCCTTTTTTTCTCTCTAATTCATATTTTAGATAAGGAAACTGAGAAAAATAGGGTTAAGTGACTTGTCCAAGGTCATATAGCTAGTGACTATCTGAGACCAGATTTGAACTCAGATCTTCCTGACTCCAGGCCTGACATTCTATCCATTGTGCCACCCAGATGCCCATCCAAACATCCTCTTATATGTGGGTCCCCAGAACAGCTCCCTCATACATTTCTCTATCAATCAGAAAATAAAGCCTCAAATATAGGAATATTTTATGAGACCATGAGACATTGTTTAATTGATATGGTCAAAGGATATGAAAAAGAGGAGTCTCCCTGATCCCAAGGTCTAATACTCTACCCAGTGTGTCACCTAGCTGCCCCCATGTTTATATAAGTATAGGCAAAGAAGGTGGAGCCACAGCAGAGAAGGGGCACATGGATATAGACCTTGAGGTCTCTGCTGATAGGTCAGAAAAGAAAGCTTAGGATAAATCAAGTGGATAAAAGTGGCACAGTGGATAAAGTGTTGGGCCTGGAGTCAGGAAGACTCATCTCTCTGAGTTCAAATTAAGCCTTAGACACTTAACAGTTATATGACCCTGGGCAAGTCACTTAGTCCTATTTGCCTAAGTTTCTCATTTATAAAGTGAGCTGGAGAAAGAAATGGCAAGCCATTCTAGTGTCTTTGCCAAGAAAATGCCAAAAGGGGTCATAAAGAGTCAGACATGACTGAAATAACAAAGCAAGTTGTGCTCTCTCCCCATCTTCAAGTATTAAATTCCCCCCATCCACTTGTTCCTCAATTTGTGCTTTACATTCTTGTTCAGTAATTAACACTGTTAATATAATATACTCAGTTTACCACTTTTACTTAAATATCTCTCATAGGCTGACCTTGCTGAATTACCTGAACTAGCTAGGGGGTTGGGATTCCACAAGAAAGAAGGGAACACCTGAAATGCCCATCTCTATGACTATTTATTGGTCTTAAAATAGGTCTATGAAACAGGAACAATTAGACAGGAACAATTCTTCATCGGCAGCTTGTCTAGCAGCACTGCAGGGTACACCCCCCCACACACACATACACCAGTGATCATGGAAGGGGTTCGGGGAATGGGTTAGTATAAATGAGGAGGGGGGAGAGCTCATCCCCACTGTATCTCAAGGAACCTGCTTCCTATGCACCATCAACACTGGGCCATCTGCAGATTGTGCTGTTGGAGCCCGGACATTTTATTCTCATAGAGGCTTATCAGGGAAGGGAGCTCCTGCCAGCAGGTTTTTTGAATGATGCCAGCATCCCCACCAAGTCTCCTTTTAACAGGGATGAGGGTCATTATTAAGACCTTGCTTACTGCCTGACCAATCCACTGGCACCACCCCACCCAAGGGTCCTCATCCCAGGATGTTTTTGTTTACCAGAAGGCTCAGTCCCAAATCAATCATACAAAGACACCTCATTGTTGTTATCCTTTGTCCTTCATTTTCTCAAAAGGAGCCAATGACATCACAGGCAGTCTTTATTTGTTCATGAATTTAAGTGAGGCAAAGTGGCGCAAACTCAGCACCCTCACTATCATTTCCAGTTGCCAGACAGAAGTTCAGATGACTGGTAATGGCCCAGGAGGCAGTGGATGACTTTGGCACTTTCAATATCTGACTAGGCTCTAAGCACTCCATAGTGCCTGCTTGAGCCACCTTCATGGCCATTGGAACAAATGTTTCTCATATGTTCATCCCTCCGGGGGAAGTTTTCATATATTTGGGGCAGACAAACTCCTGACTCACCAACCAATTTGAAACCTGTCTTCTCTCCTCAACTTGGTTTAGCCCATGTGCCAAGGCGCTTTTATCAGGGTGTAATCACTGCATGCTACAGCTTCTTGGAGTCAAAGGTCAGAATTGAGTGAGAGATGGATACCAAAGATAAATGAGCAACCCTGAAAAGGACTTAGAGCCCTCACACCAGAGGTGCTAGTCCTCCCTGAACACCCCATTCACCCCATAAAATAGCCTTTCTAGGAGGGTAAGTAGCCCCTCCTCCAGTTTGATAGAGAAGCCCATTTTTAAAGTTAGTCATATTTAATATCCTTGATAACCACATAGAATGGGCAGAATCAGTTACCTGAACTGGAAGCTTGATGACCTCTCGGCTTTGGTGTAATGGTACAACCACTGAGTCATTCCAAGCAGACTCTATGGGCTTTCCACCTTCTGGTATACCCCAGGTGTTATTAGCCCCAGGGGTGGTCATTCTCTTGGTTACAATGGCTTCTTCCTCTAGCTGGTCCCAGTCTTCCTCAATGGCATCTCCAAAGGGTGCAGTACGTCAATTCGACTTGGTAGCATTTATCCTCCTGGCATCCTGGGAGCCAAAATACTGTAGGTCATTGCTTTTAGCAGGAACCTGCAGGCTTCTTTGGGGTTTTTGCATTTCCTAAGAACACTGGATACCTCCTTGGTAGTCTTAGGCAGGGAGGAGATTAGTCTCTGTGTTGGATTCATGCTTTAGGACTGCCTCAGTGGGCTTAAAACAGTAGTAGTGTGACGACCTGACTCTCTAGAGGATGGGCATATATTTTGCTGACAACAGCAGCCTAAGGGTGGCCAATGCACCTTTCTCTGGGGCTGAGTGAATCTCTTCCTTGGCTCTCTACCATTGGTTTGCCTCATCATCTGTTCTTGGAATCAGTAATTTCTGGTCTCCCTCCTCCATTTCTTGGTGAGGTAATGCCCCCCTCACCCATATTGGAGCCATAGTTGGATTGAGGACTAGCCTTGCCCTGCTCCAGGCCTGGAGCCCAGCAGGAAGCTGAAGTGAGGATCCCTTAACAACAGAGGCAGTCAGTCCCTCACTGCCATGAAGTGTGCATTTTATACAAAAGGGCACAAGTCCCCCCTCCCTCCAGGAGTTCAAACAGCAGCAGCAGCAGCAGCAGCAGCAGCAGCAACAAGCAAGGCCCCACCCCATATCTATAGCTGTGTCCATGGAAGCTTTCCTGAGTGTGTGTGTGTGTGTGTGTGTGTGTGTGTGTGTGTGTGTGTGTGTTTTGCGAGCTCGAAGTGTCTGAGGCTGGATTTGAACTCATGTCCTCCTGACTCCAGGACTGGTGCTCTATTCACTGTGCCACCTAGCCACTCCAGCTTCCTTGAATTTTTCCAGGAAGGTGCTCGCTGATCCACAAAGGTGACAGATGTTCTGCAGTCCCAGTCTCATCACCAGTTGAGCTCACCCATGATACATGACACATAGGAAGAATTCATGGAATCATGGGGAGACATATGAATAAATGCAGTGTAACGTAAATAGAATCAGGTAAACTATTCTCTGTGACTAAATGTGTAGAGGGGAAATAATCAAACACAGCTGAATTCCATTTAATTATAAGTGACCAACTTGACTCCAGAGAAGAGATAAGAAAATTCATCTCTCTGGGACTGTGGAGTAGAATAGTACATGGCGTATCAGATATGGTTGATATATTGTTTAGTTGTAGGAAACATTTTTCTTTTAAATTATAGGGATTAAGTTAAATTGTTGCTTATAAGGAAAACATTACAGAGTAGGGGAAAACTGAGGTACACAAATATACATATATATCTATAAATGCAAGCAAAGAACAAATATCATCAATTATAAGAATCTATACAGAGGCCCTTGGTGAGTCAATATTCACTGAAAACTATGCCTCACTCAGTCCTGCTGATGTGTTTATACTTTCTGTCCAGCCAAAGGATATATTGAGTCAAACAAACAAAATTATTTAATCAAATGATATGGCAAACAAAGTGAAGAGAAAAGCCCTCCCCCCACATCCAATGTTCCATAAGGTATCTTAAGGCTATTACATCACAAGGGGCAAAGTGACACATGTAGAAAACATGTATAACCAGAAAATCTACATACAGGGAATATGCAAAGGACCTCTATAATGGCAACACAGGTGTAAAGTTCATATTTCAAGAGTTCATTGGACAAGAGTGCATCCTTGCCACACCTCCAGATCAGCAGAGGCCAGGAATTGTCTTTTGCCTCTTTTTGCATCTCCAGGGATTAGCATAGTGTATGGCATATAGCAGATGCTTAATAAATGTCTTTTGACTGCTAATCTCCAGTGCTGGGCTTTGGTGATGTTATTGTGCTGCTCTATCTTTGTAAATCTGTCACATGTTTCCCCTTTTCTCCTCTGACACTGCCACCTGGGCTGAGGTTGTTCCAGAGGCTGAAGACCAAGTTTCCAGTGGGGGTGAAGGGAAAAGTGGAGGAAGCATAGAAGGAAGGAAAGAAGTAAGGAAGGAGGGAGGGAAGGAAGGAAGGAAGGAAGGAAGGAAGGAAGGAAGGAAGAAAGGAAGGAAGAAAGAAAGGAAAGAAGGAAGGAAGGAAGGAAGAAAGGAAAGAAGGAAGGAAGGGGAAGGAGGGAAGGAAGGGAGAAAAAATCCCTACAATCTATTTCATTAATTTTTGAAACAGACACTATAAACCATCATTAGCATTGTAAATTTGAAGTGAGTCAAATAACCCTAAAATTCACAGGAATCATACTGTCTGTTCAATACCATTATTTTTATTGAGTTGATCAGAATTGATCAAAGTCCAGCACTAAGGGTATAATTAGAAACTTTTGTCTGAAAAAAAGTTGATTAAATATCTTCTGTACCATTGCTTAAAATCCATATCTTGAATAGCTAACAGGCTATATATCACTGTTGTCATCAATTAAAAAGTAATGGGGCCTGCATTCATATAGATTTTTGATCATATAGTCAATTATTGGGGGAAAATGAATTCCCTGCTTGAGTCTTTATTCTGAATGGAATTTATTCCATTGAATCTTTAACTTTTTTCCTGATTATATGTCAGATCTTTAACAACTTTTCCAAGTCACTTGAAAAGCACAAATCATACCCTAGATCACCTTCCTTTAACCCTGGGGAGAAATGGGGATGTGGAGGAAAATATGGTTGGAGATATAACTTTACAGAGTGAAAACAAGCATACTAGTATTGTTATCTTGATAGAGTTGAATATTGTTTTTCCTACTCCACATCAATTAGTCATGTGGGTAACTCTGGGAACCTGGAGATGACATTGAAAAGATTAGAACTCTTGCATGTTCTACTAAACTAGTAAGATTTAGAGAATGATGTAGGTTCATCACCAGATTCTGGACCAGCAGGTATATGAATTGAGCCCACATTAAACCATGAAGTAGGATTATTTATAAAGTATGAAGGAAAGGCCTATGATCTGTATTGAGGGAGGGCATAACCACATCTATAAAAATCACGTATCTTTCCAGAGTTCTACCCTGGAGGCAAATTGAGAGGTCTGCCAAACATATGGTCATTGATCCTTCCTTGCCAAGGAGTCTTTCCAACTTTTCAATAATTATTTTTCTGTTGCAAATAGGTGATATCAATGATTACCTCAGTGTGAGGAAGTTGTTGTGTGGGAATTCCATCCACTTAGACAACTTGTAATACATCTGTGAGTTAGTAGAGAAATCCTAGACAGTGTACTAAAGTACATTGAGATGGTTGTTGTTATCATAATTATTGTTGATACTAGTGGTAGATAGCATTTGTGAATTTATAAAGAATTTAAATATTATTTCTTCTGATTATCACAAATGCTAAAATAGATGCTATTGTGAAGAAATCAAGGCAGAAAGAGCTTAAGGGACTAGCCCAGGGTCACATTGTAATAAATGACTGAGGGAAAATTTGAGCTCAGATATTCTTGACTACAAGTCCAATGTTCTAGTTGGCGCAGCAGATAGAGTGCCAGGCCTTAAGTCAAGAAGACCTAAATGTAAATGTAGCCCAACACACTATTGAGCTTTGTGACCCTGGGCTTAACCACTTACCCACTCACTGTCTGTCTCAATTTCCATTGAGATAATAGTAGTCCTTTTCTTTTTAAGGTTATGGTTAGGATAAAATGAAATAACTTTTATAAAGTACTTGGCAAGTACTATAATTTTATATAAATGCTATTATTATTATATAAAACAGTCAGTATGGCTAATTGACTTATAGTTCATAATATTTCTCTATAATGAGATTGTAAAGTATAATTTAAGTTTTTTCCCTTTAAATTACTAGATACATAGGGGTAGCTAGGTGGTGCAGTGAGTAGAGCACCAGCCCTGGAGTCAGGAGGACCTGAGTTCAAATCCAGCCTCAGACACTTAACACAAGTGTTAAGTGGGCGTCGGGCAAGTCACTTAACCCTGATAGACCTCCAAAAAAATTACTGGATGCAACAATTAAAAATGATGATGATGATGAAAATTATGTTGATAAAAACAATAAACAAAAGTATTACCTGAATTCCTTGGTTTTAGCTTACCATCAACCCAAACAAGAATTTTACTTATGAAATACATCTGTAATAATATTTCCTGATGATTAGCATGTAGGGTATATATCTGCAATAAAATCCTAAATCTCCTAAACAGGTAAAAATGCCTAATCTGTGCTTGATACCAACAGGCAGGAGAATAGTCAATCTGAGTAGAAATTCAGGTGTTAAGATTGACTTTGCTGTATATATTTTCTGCTTTATAAAAACCAAACAAACCTTGAAAATAATACTACAAGATTGATTAAAAAATTAATAATTCTTCTCTTTGAATTTTACAATTCAATACAAGCCTTGTGTAAATGATTTATTTCCTATGGAGAAAGATCATCTTCAGACATCAGAGATGATTCTCCCAATGTCTGTCTGACATACTGGTGGTATTTAAGAAATCATTCTTCAAAAACAATCACACTGTCTCATTGTTCATAAAAATCACAGGCTCTAGAGGGCTCTTGTCCCTCGACACAGCAGCTGCCCCAAAGGTACAGTACACAGATATATGCCCCCTTGGTTATCACAATCAATGTGAAGAGAGACATGGGATTGTAGTACAACCGTAACATTTAACTAAGTTGTTGAGAAAATTATGTAAGGTCTCTGAGTCTTAATTTCCTCATCAGTGATACAACGACAATAGCACTTAATAGGTCACTTTGCAAACCTTAGCATTTTGTAGAATGTAATGGAATCACCCTTACTGCTCTAGCCATTTTCCTTCCTTCCACTGCTTCTGCTTCCCCCTCCCAAACATATGTCTTAGAGAAGAGCTCTCCCCTGGGTGGGCCTCAGTCATTCAGCTCCAACTCACACATCCTTCACCCTCTGTGAACGTCAGACATTCCTGTGATGCAGCCCTTTCACTCCATCCTTTCTAATTCTAACTCTGATTATATAATCAAATCAATACTCCCCTGGACTCTGGAAGAGGTATTTGTCAAATGATCTCCTGGTTTTTCTATTTATTATCTTTTGTGCATATTTATACATACATACATGCATGACACATAGATACATATGTGTGCTTGCAAAACACACACACATATGCATACTTATGTCCCCAAACCATCATGTATACATATATGTGTATGTCTGTGTGTACGTATATAATATGCATATATACCATGCACATATATGCATATTAATTATAATAATTATACTATACTTATTTTTCATGTAAATGTATATACATTTCTGTGTGTGTGTGTGTGTGTGTGTGTGTGTGTGTGTGTGTGTAGTACAAGGGTGTCTCAAAATCTTTAGGCAGTTTTTCTTTCAAACAACTTAATATTTCACATTTTCTTGTGGAATATCTTATATAAAATTTTTTTCTGAAGAAAGATGAATTTAGATGATAATACCGAAAATATACAAGTATCATAAACAAACATGAAATTTGAGTTTGAGATTGTTGGTCTATACAATAAATGACTTATTTTGCCCCCTTAGCAATAATGATAGATTGACTTGGTCATCAACATTCTCTACCTAAGTCTTTCCTTGTGGTCAGTATTTTAGGTTTAGGAAACAATGCCAAGTTCTATATGAGTTAATTGTGTTTGAATAGCTAATGCTGTGAGGTAAACTAAGCTAATCACTCTAAAAAACTCAACATGAATTAAGGGTATATTAAGCATTCATTCTTATGTTGTCTTTTATTGCTGTTTCATATGACTAAATCTTCTATTTTTGAAAAGATTATCATTTGTATGAGGGTAATACTCTTATACTATATTTGAATTCTGTTTGAGATTGGTTTTCCTCTATAGTAAATTAATCATTAGTGCAAAAACAAAAATGTGGGAGGGTTTCATCAATACAACTCCTTCAAATTATTTATAGTGAACTCCTTGAGAGAAGGGACAGACTTTGGCCTCTTTTTGTATACTTAGCACAGTGCCTGGTAAATAACAGATGCTTAGTAGATACTTATTGACTCATAATAATAAATATTCTAGCCATTTTGCATATATATATATATATATATACACACACATACATATGTGCATGTATGTATATCACAAATATAGATGCATAGACATACGTATATGTTTATACACATATACACACATGTCCATATATATTTTATTTTTAAGGAGCTTATATGTGGATATTTTGTCTCCTGTGATCGAATTAAACCACAATGAGGTCAGGGACTATGTCCTTTTTTCCTTGTATGCTAAGCACATAGCAGTGTCTAGCAAAATGAGAGCACTTAATAGATGATCATTAATTGATTACTTGGGAAACTATTATGTTTTCAGGGTTTTTGTTGTTTTTTTTAAACAAATAATTATGCTGTCAGCAATTTTGCACAAATGAATCTTGCAGTCAATAACCAAAACTTCTTATGATATAATCCAAGTAATTGAATACAGAAGTCTAGAGATATCCATTGATTATAAGAAAATAGGCCAAACAACCAAATGAATATGTAGAGGCAGTGTGATATAGTAGATGGTGTGTGAAACCGGAAGTCCAGAACACTCAAAACCCGCTGTTGATACATCATTGGGAGGCTCAGAAAGTTGCTTAACTGCTCTATCAGTCTATAATATTGTTAGTAGTTAACTCATAGGGTTCCTGAGATATTTAAAGAAAACTTTTTCCAAACTTAAAGAATTAGGTAACTACTAATTTTCATTAAGCCTCTATTTAAAAAAATATGAGCAAAGTAATGCCCACCATATTTGAATCCTTGAAGGCATGAAATGTACTTGGACATGGTATTAAAGTAATGCATAATGAGCCCTCCTAATAATTCACTACAGACATGGGGATTTTCACAGACTAAGAAATTCACAAATTTTGTTCAAGGGGGATTAAATATATGCTGTCAGTTCTAAATCATCTGAGAGCTGATTATATAGTTTTCTCACTCTCCCTTGGCTACAATCCTTGACACACTTTCGGGATATCCATTACCTCCTATAGCTAATGGGACGAGGAAAAGGGAACATATTTGTAGTTACTTACTCATTAAGCTTCCTAGCAATTTTCATAAAGGCTGTATTGCATAGGTTGATGGAAAGCAATAAATATGATATTTGAAATAGTCTACACTGGTTTCTCCTATAAAATTTTGAGATCTGACTCCTCTTCAGTAGCCTTATTAAATAGTAATGGAATGAGTATTGAGATGAGTAAACTCATTCCAGTTGGACTAAACTTTTGATCAGTGTTGAGACTGGGATTTCATGATGCTTACAGACTAAGATAAACAATATTAATCAATCTTTCTGTGGTATAATCCCCAAAGAAATATAACCTGTGATGTATTGGTAATGTATACAGAATATACTTTTAAAGTTTAAATGGCTTTATTAATACTTTCTCCATCATTTTCTTAAGTTTCAACAATCAATTAAATAGTAAATCAAATCCTGATTGGTAACATTTGCTAATTTTCGAGGTGTAAATGCTGAGCCAGAAAATTTAACAACCAGCTCTTTAGAGTTGTTTCCAAACAGTTTCCAACACACCACTGCATACAGACCATAAGTGAATTATAAAAAAAATTCATCTTTATGACTATTCATTCTCTCCTTCCCTCTCTATCTGCCTCTCTGCCTGTCCCTATCTCTGTCTACCTGTCTGGTATTCTCTCTCACATGTGAAAGTCTTCTTAGTAATTTTAAATCTGAGGTATGAAGAATTAATATTTTGCATAACTGCATATACCATTTTATGACAATGATAGGGTTTTTTTTTTTTAGCAATTGGGGTTAAGTAACTTGCTCAAGGTTACACGGCCATTCTTTGTGTCCCCTACATACTATGATGGCCATTAGAGCCAAGCTTTGGTGAAGGTAAATTTGGGTTTTGGTAAGAGAACGTCTCAAAATGTCTTTTCATTATAATTTGATTTTGAAGGGTTTTATGTTGTAGAGGGAACAAAACAAAGCCATGAACACCAAACAAAACATTGAACTTGAGAGTCAAGAGACCTGGAATAGAGCTTTGACAGACAAATGATATGACTGACAAAAAAAATCAGTTTTATGTAATTTCTGTTATTTATTTAATCTCAGCTGTATTCAAATGTTTCTTTGTTTTTTTTTGTTTGTTTCTTAAATATAAATACACTTATATACAAAAATGTAGTATGGGAAAGTAATTTAGCTCTGCTAGGCAGATAATGGCTCCCATGACTATGTTATTTCTCCCATGCCAGCTCCTTCATCTAATTTTTCTGAGTTTAGTAATAACTCCAAGTTTTTTTTTTCCAGTTACCCAGGTTCAAAACCTTAGATTAACCTCTAACTCATTTCCCTGTGCCATTTCCCATATCCAGTCAGTTACCAGCCTCTTGACTTTTTCCTCTTATTCACTCCTATTCCTGTTGCCCTGGTGATCGTGGTGATGAAGGGGATTTCTGTCATTTCTACATGTGACATCAATTTTCATACCTCTAGATACTTGGAAATGACCACAGTGAGATGAATTCACTCTTTATAGTAGAATCTACATGTTCCTACTTCCATAATGCAAATTTCATTGGTCCAGGTGCTCCCTCTAAAACTTAATAGACCATTTTAGAGCTTCTGTGGCCCAAATAGTCATCAAACTGCTGGCCTCAACAAATTAGGTTAGGCTAAATCCTAAGATGTGTATATTATGCTTCTGCCCCTCTGATTGGAGGACTAGAACAAAGTATAAAATAAAATCCTCCCAAAACATTCCTTTATGGAGGGGTCAGATCCAGTCATCACTTCATTTGCCACCAGCTGCTTTGCTTTGATTTGACTCCTCCATCATCATGATGACCCTATGCAACTGACTACCCTGCAATCCCTCCCTCTCCTATTCATCATTCTTTTATCTATTATCTTCCTCAACTAGATTGCAACCTCCTTGAGGCCAGGGACTGCTTATCTTTTCCTCATTCATATCCCCATTGCTCAGCACAGTGTCCGGCACTTAATAAATGTTTATATATTGTATTATGGATACAGAATCCATCATTAGACAACTTCTCAAGACATTTCGAAACTAGTAGAATTGGCCAAAGATTATGTTCTCCTGGCTTAGTCTCTGAAAAGTAAGTGTCCCCTACATACTATGATGGGCATTAGAGCCAAGTTTTGGTGAAAGTAAATCTGGGTTTGGGTTAGAAAATGTCTCAAAATGTCTTTTCATTATAGTTTGATTTTGAAGGGTTTCATGTTGTAAAGGAAACAAAAAAAAGCCATGTTCACCAAATGAAACATTGAACTTGAGAGTCAAGAGACCTGGAATAGAGCTTTGACTGACAAATGATATGAGCTTAGTGAATTCATTTAACATTTCTAAGATTTAGTTTTCTGACCTGGAAAATTGTTGATCAGTTACTTCAATTGTGTCAGACTTTTTAAGACCCCATTTGGGGTTATCTTGGCAAAGATACTGGAGTAGTTTGCCATTTTCTTCTCCAGTTCATTTTACACTCAAGGAAACTGAGGCAGACAGGGTTAAGTGACTTGCTCCTGATCACGTAGCTAATAAGTATCTGAGGTTGGATTTGAACTCAGATATTCCTGACTCCAGGCTCAGTGCTATCTAAAAAATAGGTATAGTGATATCTGAACTGCCGGATTTGTGGTATTTGTACAAACAAACAGAAAAACAAACTATATAAACACACACATATGCACAGAGAAATATACACACACATACACACATATGTATATATACATGCATATATATGCACACATATAAAACCTATAGCATATTCATATAAATATATGCATATATCTTCTCTATATCTACCTATATCTATATGCTTGAGTAGATATACAGATCTATATTTGCATGTCCTGATTTATACCTAGATATGCACCTTCTGAATTTTAAAGAATAGGCATGTATAAGTCCCCATCACAGGCCACCATGGACCTGTGTCACTCCAACAAGTTACTTTTTCTCATTAGGTTTTATGTCCCAGGTTCTTCATCTTTAAAATGAGCAGGGCAGACCAGATCACTCCATGTTTCATTCTACCTCTTATTCTAAGATCACCTTAGTTATTATTTACTCTGTCACAAACTTTAAGGATTTGTTGAAATACCAAGGATTTCCCTGTCCCCCATATTTAAAAATTATTCTATATACAGAGATGCATTCATGATATTTTACTGTCCCAGAAGTATATATTTTTAGTCTTATGGGGTTGATTAATTTGAAGAGGCATAGGGGGAAGAGTGAGATTTTGTTTTGAGGCTCAGTTTGAGAAGTGTTGTGTGATTTGCTGAGACTCTGGGCAGCCATCAAGACCCCAGCTTTGAAAACCCAGATGTTGATGCACCCCTCTCTGGTAACTGACTAGGTATGGATGTGATGGTCAGACAGTTGGAGGACTGTCTGCTGATATGTTTCTCTGTATTTGTTGTCTGCTTATAAGCTCTGTATTCTCTGAAGTTCAGGGTGCTGACCTTTCCCCCCAAACTATGTAAATGACAAATATTTGATTAAAGCAAGACTGTTAACCCATTTTTTTTAAGGAATTGGGGTTAAGTAACTTGCTCAAGGTTACACGGCTAGTCATTATTTATGTGTGGGTGCTCATTTTCTGAGGCCGGATTTGATCTCGGATCATCCCAACTCCGAGGCCTGCGCTCTTACTCACTGCACCACCTAGCCGCCCCTTTTAGGGCAATTGGGGTTAAGTAACTTGCCCAAGGTCACACGGCTAGGTTTTTGTTTGTGTGGGTTAAGTGTCTGAGGCCGGATCCGAACTCAGGTCCTTTTGACTCCAGGGCCGGCGCTCTACTCACTGCACCACCTAGCCACCCCCTGTTAACCCATTTTGAGTTGCTTTCCTTTAGAAAAGAAGATCTCAAAACCTGTGTTGTCAGCCACCTTGGGGATGCTGGGGTGCTTGCTGCAACATTGTGCCATGTGCTAGCAATTTAACAGTAACAATCCCTTCTCTCAGGGAGGTTATAGACCTTTTTCAAATATAAATCCTATGAATGCCTAGAGAAACACAGGGAAATAAAATTTTAGACTCCTTATTGTACTGAAATGACGACAGCACCCTAATTTCATTTGTAATGATCAGGCTTCCTATTCATATAAAATGTAAGCTACTTGATGGCAGTAAGTATCCATATCTGATAGTAGTACGATGTGATTTAAATGCAAATACTTTTATTTCAATTTCAGTCCTCTTTATGCTGCAGTAGAGATAAAATATGCTTAAGCAATATTTGTTGAATAGAATTAGTTATATATTACATGAAAAATACAAGGTTGAAATAATTAATTTTTAAAAGAAAACAACTTATTGCCTCTTCCATTATCAAAAATTAGATCATGGGGCAGAGCCAAGATGGCGGAGTAGAAACAGCTCATCCAAGCCACTCTGCCCCCAGATTCCCCCCAAACTATGTAAAAGGGGACTTTGAACAACCTCTGGAGCCCCAGCACCCACAGAACGAGACAGAGAAGCTAACCTCCCACTGAGGACAGCCCAGCAGCCCTGCAGGAAGGACCAGCGCAGGGCTCTGGGAGCCGGCAGCGCGCAGAGCGCGGGAGCTGAGCCGAGCAGAGCCCAGGTCCCCGTGAGCCGAGGTTTTAGCCCAAGGGCGGCAGGGCCAGCAGCCAGCTGGAGAGACCCCAGAACACTAGCAGCTGTGGCGATTCCAGAATTATCAACATAGACTTGCCTAGGACAAAGTAAGAGGTTACTGTCCTATGGGCTTTGGGACCAGTATTTGGGGAATGCGTCAGCTCCCTCCCCTAGGGGCTAGAAGCCACTGAGGAGACACGCCATTTTGTAGTTTTCAGAGGCAGCTCCAGCTCCCAGCCTGCAAATTGTAGGGAGATCCAGCGATCAGTCTTAGGGGATAATCACTCTTGCTTTAACCTCCCTGGATCTGGATTGTGATCTAGGGTGGAAGTCGTGGGTGGGTTTACAGCTTGCCAGAAATGGAAGTTGCCCCCAACACGTTTGGGAAGAAAATTCCTCTATCTGGCCTTAAAGCCACAGTGTGGCAACAAACCCAAAAGTCAAGCAATTAAGTGGCAACATGCCAAGGCAAAGGAAACAGAAAAATGCAACCCTAGACTCCTATTTTGGGGGCATAGAGTGGGAAAAGGACTGTGAGGTCAGAGGTCCTGCTCCAAAAGCCCCAGGGGAAAACATGAGCAGGTTGTAGGCCATAGAGGACCTTAAGAAGGACTTTAAAAATCAAATAAGAGAAGTGGAGGAAAAATTGGAAAGAGAAATGAGAAGGATACAGGAAAAGTATGAAATGAGGGTCAACAGCCTGACTGAGGAAAACACCACCTTAAAAAATAGACTAACTCAAATGGCAAAGGAGGCCCAAAAGGGCAATGAGCAGAAGAATGCCTTAAAAAGTTGAATTTGCCAGATGGAAAAAGAATCTCAAAAGTTCACTGAGGAGATTCGTTCCTTCAGAGTTAGACTGGAGCAAATGGAAGCTAGTGACTTTATGAGAAATCAAGATGCTGTTAAGCAGACCCAAACAAATGAAAGAATAGAAGGCAATGTGAAATATCTCATGGGAAAAACCACTGACCTGGAAAATAGATCCAGGAGAGATAATTTAAAAATTATTGGACTACCTGAAAGCCATGATCAAAGAAAGAACCTAGAAATCACCCTTCAAGAAATTCTCAAGGAAAACTGCCCTGATGTTTTAGATCCAGAGGGCAAAATAGAGGTTGAAAGAATCCACAAATCACCTCCTGAAAAAGACCCCAAAAAGAAAACTCCCAGGAATATTATAGCCAGGTTCCAGAATCCCCAGATCAAGGAGAAAATACTCCAAGCAGCCAGGAAGAAACAATTTCAATATTGTGGAAACACAATCAGAATAGCACAGGACCTGGCAGCTTCTACACTGAGGGATCGAAGGGCATGGAATATGATATTCCAGAGGGCAAAAGAACTGGGAATGAACCCAAGGGTCACCTACCCAGCAAAACTGAGTATTTTGTTTCAGGGGAAAATATGGTCATTCAGTGGAATAGAGGACTTTCAAGCATTCTTGAGGAAAAAACCAGAATTGAGTAGAAAATTTGACATCCAGACACAAGAAGGAAGAGATGCCTGAGAAGGTAATCAGGGAAAAGAAATCAAAAGGAACAAAGTTGAACTATTTACATCCCTATATGGAAAAGCAATAACTGTGACTGATGATATCTTTCTCACTATGAAAATAATGAAAGAAGGGTGTGTGGTCATATGAATACATATGTGAATGTGTGTGTATATGCTTACAGTTATATATGGATAGAGAGCATTGGTTGAATCTGTTGGGAAGGGAGAATAATCAAGGGATGAAATTATGAGGTGAGAGAGGAAAGTGGCAGGAGGAGATGGGGAGAGACAGGGTAGGGTAAACTATCTCATGTAGAAGAAGCAAGGCGGGGTGGGGCGGCTAGGTGTGGCAGTGAGTAGAGTGCCGGCCCTGGAGTCAGAAGGACCTGAGTTCGGCTCCGGCCTCAGACACTTAATCCACACAAACAAACAACCAAAAAAAACCTAGCCATGTGACCTTGGGCAAGTTACTTAACCCCGATTGCCCTAAAAGGGGCGGCTAGGTGGCTCAGTGAGTAAGAGCGCCGGCCTCGGAGTTGGGATGACCCGAGATGGAATCCGGCCTCAGAAAATGAGCACCCACACACAAATAATGACTAGCCGTGTAACCTTGAGCAAGTTACTTAACCCCAATTGCTAAAAAAAAAAAAAAAAGAAGAAGAAGAAGCAAGGGGAATTGGTTGCAAGCGAGGGGGAGATTAGGAAGGCAAAAAAGGCAAAACCACATTCTCATTGAATTTGGTTCAGGGAGAGAATGACATATATACTAAATGGGATATCTCAACCTGCAGCAGAATAGGGGGAAGGGGTATGAGAGGAGGGATGATGGATGGGAGGGCATCCTTGGGGGGAGGGGAGGTTGGAAGTACCCACTATAGAAGAGGGACAGGATCATGTAGGGAATGGACCAGGTGGGGGTGGGATGAGTGGGAGAGAATTATAAGCAGCCTTGTACAATATATCTACTATGATAATGTTTTGCATAGCTAGACATGTACAACATATACTGAATTACTTATCTCCCCAGAGGGAATGGGTGACAAGCGAGGAAGGAAATGGATCTGAAATTCAAGGTCTTAACATTAAATGTTTCAAATATATATAAATACTATTATTAATACCCTTTTGCTTATAATTGGGAGATAAGATGTGCAGGTATTGGGACACAAAGATTCACCTTCCTCTAATGGAAAATTTGAAGGGGGTATGGGAGAAGGTATGGGAGAGAGCAGATTGGAGGAAGGGATATCTTGTGGGACTGCTATTCTGGGAGGTTGAGTAGGGGAATAACGGGGGGGAAATGATTGTAACTTAAAATCTGGCGGAAATGAATGATGTAAAATAGAAGTTAATAAAGCATTTGTTTAAAATAAAATAAATGAGATCATTTGGTTTCAAAGTAAGCCTAAGAAGGTGGATATGATACTAGGATGTGGAATATACTGTCAGTTGATATAAAGCAATAACCACTTGAGGGACAGACAGAAAGGGAAATCTGCTATCTTAAAAAAATATACATTCCTTGAACAGGATTATGAATAATAAGATTAAGTTGAGGCTGATGTGAAGTTAGTCCCAAGGGAACTACTCACAACAAGCAGACAATTGAACTTCACACCCTAATATCTCTGTTCGTTGACAAGTAAAGTTCTAATAAGTTGGTGGTAGAAAGGAAGGCCTATGAAAAAATGCTCCAGAGAAACATGAAATACTATAAGAAGATGGAAGCAGAAAAGTATGGTGTTTTTTGAGAACACCCTTGTAAATGGAGACAGCTTGCCCATAATAGCTGTAGGATA
The DNA here is from genome assembly GCA_011680675.1 of Gymnobelideus leadbeateri. Classification (NCBI taxonomy): domain Eukaryota; kingdom Metazoa; phylum Chordata; class Mammalia; order Diprotodontia; family Petauridae; genus Gymnobelideus; species Gymnobelideus leadbeateri. The sequence goes on along the minus strand of WOXC01011084.1, from coordinate 38,331 downwards.
ATCTTATAAATTCTGATATCTAGGCACTTGGGCACAGTGTTACTGGATACACAATGCTTGTAAAAACAAATGATAATAGGAAAAATAAGGATAGAGAATCTGAATGAAAGGACATGAGAATAAGAGCCAGGAGATCTTGTTCTTACCACTCACTAGTTATATAAATTTAGGAAAATAATTTTATGTGTCTGGACCCTTAAATATAATTCAATTTGACAAATACATTTCAAGGGCTTTCTGTACTGAAGGCATTGACTTGGTACTGGGGAATTTAAAACAAACAAACAAAAGGCAAGATGATAGATTGACATCTGCCAAGACCTTAAAAATCATATAGGCTAACTCCCTTCAGGAGGGAAATGAGTCCCAGAATGGCAAAAGAACTTGACCATGGTTATGCAAGTGGTCCTTTGATTTCAACTCCCATCTACTTTATACTGTAAAATCATTAACTGCTTTCAAAAAGACTCTCTTCTTAATGAATTTATAATTTAATTAACTTAATAGGGGTGGGAGAGAGAAACATATAACAACAACTTGTGTTAAGTCTTTTCAAATTAAATTTTACTTTTGCCACATCCATTTTCAGGCATGGCTGACTCTTTGTGACTTCATTTGGTGTTTTCTTGGAAAATATACTGAAAGAATTTGCCATTTCCAAATTAAGGCCATTTTACAAATGAGGAACTGAGGCAATCTTGGTTAAGGGGCTTACCCAAGGTCACAAATCTAGTAAGGGTCTGAGGCCAGATTTGAACTCATGAGGATGAGTATTTCTAACTCCAGGCACACTATTCACTATGCCACCGAGCTACTCCCCACCTTAAAACATTTCTATTTATTTTCTCCATATCCTACCTCCTCTTCCATTATGCCTTTATATTTCAAACAGTCAAAAACAAACAAGCATGTAAACAAACAACAACAACAACAACCTTGTAGCAAATACATCTAGTCAAAGAAAGCAAATTCCAATTGGATGTGATGAATCCCTTTTCTCTCTGCTAGGAGGTAGGATTCATTAGTGCTTCAGGATCATGGATTGTCCTTGTGTTGATCAGAGATCTTAAATTCTTCAATGCTGTTGACTTTTTCAAAGTTTTTGTAATATGAATTGTTAACTGGTTCACACAAAGGAGAAGACAAAGGAAAGATCTAGATAGTTTCAGGAAAAGTAAAGCATTGAAATATGGCAATACTGAAGCTATGTGCAGAGAGGGTGGGAACTGAGTCGAATTTTTAAGAAAGGGAAAAAATTCCATAAGTGAGGGTGGAGCAACAGGTCGGGATGAGGTAAGGAGGAGATGATTTTTTGCATGGGGATAGCATGAGCAGAAGTCCTTCTAAAGCTGAGAGTTATTTCCTCATGACCATCTCAACTCATTCATCATGATTTCTATGTCTCTTTCCCAGAGTACTTAGACCACAGGAAATAACAGGGCAGAAATGGAAAACAGAGAGATCTTTTGGGAGACTGCTATGTAGAATATTGGAAGAAGGACAGTATATGAATGTTGGAGAATAACTGAAAATGAGCTTAGCCCAGAACTTAACAAAAGAAAAAGAATAAACTGAATTGCTTTTGGGGAGTATCAAAGTCCTTTTTTAAAAATTACAAGTTTCTCCGTAAAAGGGAGGATTATCTTTTTTTCTAAAACATATTTTCCAGTAATATTTTATGATAGTGCATCATGGAATTAATCAATCAAAAAGCATTTATTAAGTGCCTACTATTTTCTAGGTATGATGGTGGTGATGGAGATTTTGTTTCCATTGATTTTTCAGTTGTCTTACTCTTTATGACCACATTTGAGGTTTTTTTGGCAAAGATACTGAAATTGTTTTCCATTTTCTTCTCCAGATCATTTTACAAATAAGGAAATGAGGCAAACACAGTTAAGTGACTTGCCCAGGGTAACACAGCTAGTAATGTCTGAGTCTAGATTTGAACTCAGGAAGATGAATGAGTCTTCCTCCCTACAGGCCTAATACTCTATCCACTGTACCACCTAGCTGTGTAATAGAAATATAAAGCCAAAAATGAAACAGATTTGGCTCTCAAGGAGTCTACTGTCTGTCAAACGGAATATTGCAGCCTCTGAAGAAATGAGGTTGAGAATTATCTTGTTGTCAAAGTTAAATCATATTACATAGTATGTAAAAGCATTCCTTCATAAACTACTATCAAGGATTTATATAGGCTAAGTGGTGTCAAGGATATTTTCCTTACATATAAAAACATCAATGGTCTGGTCTAGGTATAGGGAACCTATGACTTCAAGGCCACATGTGACCCTCTAGGTCCTCAAGTATGGCCCTTTGACTGAATCCAAACTTCACAGAAAAAAATCCCCTTAATAAAAGGATTTGTTCTGTACAACTTAGTCTCAGTCAAAAGGCCACAGTCAAGGGCCTAGCAGACCACATGTGGCCTATAGGTTCCATACCCCTGGTCTGGTCAAATGTCAAGAGGAAGGGATGACCCAAAAGCTCAACTTTTAATGTTAAGAAAAGTTAAGAAAGAGTCTTAAAATTCTGGGTATATCCCATTATAGCAAACTTATGGGACCACATAAACATGTGTCACACAGGACAGACATAGATGTATTGCCTTCTGAGTCATTTCTGAGAATGCTCTCCCCCCAAAATAATGAGATGCAGATTGTTATCTTTCTATGAATTAGGAGGTAGTGATAGAAAGTTACTATGGTTGAATCATGACCCTTTGATAACAATAGGGAAGATCCTCTTGTGAAATTTAGCTAGCTTGGTCCTCAGATGGCAGATATAGAATATATTGTTGAATCCACACCTAAAGCCTTTAAACTTAGAAGGGCCTCTTAGCAATAATCCTCCCCTGGTTTAATTTTCAAGAATCTAGAGTCATCCCCATACTATAAACAGGAATAAGAATCACTTTTTATTAGAGAACAGTATTTTTGGAGTAAATGGAATTTATATTTATGTGTATGTGATGAACTAGGAGATTGTTTTAAATTGAGCCTCTATTCAGTTTGCTAATAGAAAAAGATGAGGTCTGATTTTGTTTTATCAACTGAAATTAATTATTTAGGCTTATGAACTGGCTAAACAGAAATCTTTGCTATACATTCAAATTATAGAAGATTGAATTGTGAGAGTTGAATTGGATTTAGAGATTATGTAGGTCAGATCTCTTATTTTACAAATTTGGAAAGTGAGGTACAAGGAGAGGGCGTCACATGACTAGGCTTAGAGAATACAATGGACAGAACCAGAAATGGAAGGAAGCCAGACCTCCACAAATTGAGACATTTGTATATCAGACAATGTTGAGCATTACTTAAAAAATAGTTTATAATTTCAATTTGATTAATATCAATTAATGGATTTTTAAAATGATAGATTATCATTATGATAATTGTTGTTGGGAATAAGTATAACCTCTCTTTCTCTTCAAAAAGAAAACAAAATGCTTAAGAACAAGTTGCCATTAATCACTACATTCCCAACCAACATGACTTGACCTGACATGTCACCAGATGTTTGATGTGGTAAGAAACTTTGTCCTGGAATCTCTGTGTTGAATTTAGGGCTTGATGCAGTAATGTTTTTTAAAGGCATCCTTATCTGTATTCATCCTGTCTCCTCCAGATCACAAATATCAGCAGGGCTATATATGTAAGAATAGTTTCAGGAGTAATAGAATTATGCCGTGCTGTTTGTCACTGTTGGATATCCTACCAAAAGTGTAGGCTCCAGGCAAAAGAGGTAAAGAACTGTTTCACATGTGGTGAATTCTGATAATTGAAGACAGAGAACCTCATTACTTCCCACGGGGTAAGGAGACAAGACTTTCACTCAAGTAAACCAGGAACCCAAAAGCCCCTTTGTCAGATATACTACTGAAAATGAGTCTCATTCTCTTAACCCACATATTGAAGAATCAGGCTCTGATGAAACTTGGAAGGGAAATTGTAAACTTACCTGGGGCAAGGGGGGAAATGGAAGTCTCTTCCTTTGAACTTACTGCATCTTGTCTCACTTAATTTTGACTTTTTCAGATCAGCTGCATTAAATATCTGTAGTTAAAAAAACAAAAAGCAGAATGGTTTCAAGGATAGAAACTTAATCACAGAATCTAAACCTGAGTTTAATCCTGGTTCTGTAATAAGTAATTGTGTGATCCTGAGCAAGTTACTTTACTTCACTGACAGAATTTCTACATCTGTAAGATGGAGATATTGCTACATGATCTAATTCCTTAACAAGCAATGCTAAGAAGTTATATTCCAAATCTTAAAGTATTTTATCAATTTGGCTAAGATTGGGTCTAATGGAAACCTTGGGGAAAGCTTAATAGATGCATATCATTTATTGGTATCCTTGGCTACCCATCACACAACCTACCTTCACAAATTGAGACTGCATGGAACAAGGTATTCAATATTTTTGTATTTCCAAAAACCTTAGTGTATGATCTCCCACCGATATGTTTGTCTCTAATAGTCAGCCAGAGGGAACAAGTAGTTCAAAGCAAAGACATTTTGCTGGGAGAACATAGTATCAAGAGATAAAACACTTTTGCCACAAGCCTAGAATGCACTCCAACACAATGTTATTGGGAAGGGTAGAAATGCATACATAGAGTTAACAAGCAGATAAGCATACACCCCAATATTCAATCTCTTCATCTGGTATTCTCAATCTGCTCCCTCCAATGTGGTGTCTCTGATGAGCAATCTGGGCCTGCTCCTCTCTTCAATCCTCTCTGGAATTCAGAGTGAATTTGAAGCAACATTTTCTGGTGTGGTGTCTTCTATTCAATGAGATGGGCTGCTTCAAGAGATAACTGTCAATGGGAAGTAGAAAGGAGAAATCCACCCCTGCAACATACACAAATGCAAGAGAAACCCTTGTTTCCTAGAACAAAAGCTAATAGAAGACAGAGTGATTTCTCTGAATATTTAAATTCTTCCTCCCCTAACAGATATCACTCTCTTCGCTGACTTGGATGACCATCTTCCCTTTGAAAGGATGTAATTGATTCTTTATTCACCTAATGACTAACTCTCCTATAATCCCATCTGATTTGGTTAAATAGAATGACTTCATCAGACCTTCAAAGGAGCAAAAGAGTATTTCAATCTGTTAATAGGTCACCCTAGTGTAAAACAATTCAGGTTTCATAGTGTCCTTTACAATCTGTGAATGTAATCACTTAGCACCTCTGTTACTTGGGTAACACCATTAGATAAGGTGTCACTGATCAACCTTCACTTTCCTTGTCTCCTTTCTTTTGCTTTTCATGTGAATCTTCTATTTTGAAGAAGATCCTGAGATAATATCTGCATAAATAAATTTACTTTGTACTTTACAAATATGTTTTCTTCAAATATTAGTCTATCTTCCTAGAGAAAAACACTTTGCAAACCTTAAAGCACTATGTAAATTCTACTATTATTTTTAATCTTAATTAGAATACATAAAGTACTTGGTAAACTATGTTCAATTAAATTCAATAAGCATTTATTAAGGATATTGTGTCCCAGGACTATAAGGGTTATTGTACTAGGGGTGGTTATACAAACACTAAAACAAAAGTCTTTGTCTTAAAAGATCTTACATTTTTGTGAGGGTACCATAAATTTCCATTATTTTATTTACTTATATTGACAAGTTAAAAGATTCAAGAATAGATTTGAAATAGAGAACTCTAGTGTATAGGAATTTTTAAAAGCCACACAGAGTGTAATATAATAAAAGCAATCATTAAAACAATTGTCCATTGAAGTCCTATTTGGATGCTACCTCTTGAAGTCAGTTTGAGGTAGCAGGTCAATGGGACCCTGAAAGATGGAAGCATAACACATGCTTCAGATTTGGCTGCAAACATTTACTATGTGAACTTTACTCATCTGTAAAAGGGGTATAATGATGCACTCCTCATCTCCCAGGGTTTTTTCTAAAGGATAAAATCAGTACAAAGTTGAGTCATATTTTTGTTTTTGTTTTGTTTTGCTTTTTGAGAACATGAAGCATTGTGGTTTCTCAGAACAAAGATGCTGATGGAGCAGAAAATCCAATAGGTCTTGCCAGAACTGACTATTGTCCAACAATGGCTTTGAGGAATATGGTTATCAGTTGAGTAACAACCTACTTTCATTTGGCAAGAATCATCAGAAGGTAGGTCACTAAGTGATGAATATTTTTTTGGGGGGAGGATCTGTCCACAGCACCTGTTGAAACTGGCAGCTAAGGCTCCTGAGGTGTAGACACTTAATAAATGCTTGTTGACTGACTGATTGTCGCCAAAAGGGATATCTGACAAACCAGATAGCCCTTAATGGATATCTGAGGAACCATTACTGAGAACACACTTCCTGGCACATTCTAGGTGCTCAAAAAATGCTTACAGATTGGTGAAGAGAAAACATTTAGATTACATAGGCTGTTCTCCACATCTATGTGTACTGATTTTTAAATTAGAATTCACCAAAATGAAGTGAATAATTTAATTCAATTTTTACTTTATGCTATAACAGAGAATGATGCTAGAAGAATGTTGTTTTTCTGTAAAAGATATGTAAACAATATGAAGAATTATACCTGGATTTTAATTAGCATGAATAATAATCAGCATGATATAGTGAAAAGAGCTTGGAATTTGAATCTGAAGAGTGTGTGTGTAAGTTCTCTCACCATGGATGGTGAATGAATGTCAATCATTGAGACAAGTAAAAGGTATTTTTTTTAATCCCTGATAAAAGCCAAGCCCTCTTCTAGGACACACAAACAGAAACAAAATAGCCGCTGTATTTAGGAACTATTATCCTCTTAAGGGAAACAACATGTAGGCATAGAAGTCAATGAAATATGTATACCAAGTAAACAGAAGGTTATTTGGCACAAATTCGGGGGGAATAGGACATGGTGAGGTATGTGAATAATGCTTGTACTATCTAGCTCAGAGTCTTTAGGATGGTCATGCTTATTAAATCATGAAATGCTTATAAAAGCAGTTTATTATTATTTTGACATTATTACTAGGTGTTCAAAAATAATATGCATCTCTTTAAGTTCTTTAAATGAATAAACATATTTTGATAATGTCATAAGTCTGTGATTTTAATGATGAGCTCTGTTGTTTATCCTTTGTTTTTGAAGAGGACTAATGGCATCCATCAGTGTCTTGACTTGAGCATGAATTGGATCTAAGTGTAGCGGATTTGCACAAAGCTATCTGCTTCACTCTCTCTTCCAGAGTCACTGAAGTTCAATAACAAAACACAAGTCAGGATGACTGGTGGTAGCCTGGGATGGAGGGAATGTGTAGCAGAAAGCACCCTAGCATATCCAGGATAGCTGCTAGCACAGGTTCTTAGATCTGCTTTTCTAAAGAAAAGCAACTCAAAAGGGTTTAACAATCTTACTTTAATCAAACATCTATCAGTAACCTAGTTCCAGGGGGGAAAGTTAGCACCCTGAACTTTATAAAATACAAACAGAAATTACAAGCAGACAAAAAATGCAGACAGAAAGTATCACACAATTTAACAGGCAGGGCTTCCCGCTGTTTGACCATAGCATACCTACCTAGTTAAATACCAGAGAGAAAAGCACCAATATGTGGGTTTTCAAAGCCATTGGACTCAACAGCTGCCCAGAGTCTCATCTGGCCAAATCACACAACTCTTCCTGTGAGTGAGCCCCAAAGCAAAACCTCATATCAGGGTATATATACATAGGCTTCTCCAGGGTCACAGCCCTCATGACTCACTGTCTAACTGCAAAGTAACGAGGGGTAGGCATTCCTGAAAAAAAAGCATCCCCTAAGCAAGCTTCTCCTGTGGGCTCTGCTCCACCCTTCAGCAAACTCTTCCTACCACAGGCTCCACATGACCACATTCAACCTATTAGGGGGCAGAGTATATTTTCGAAGCAGGGAAATTCTTCAACAGGAAGCATCTTTGATATCTGACCACATTCTAAGCACTCCACAGCACCTGCTTCAGTCATCTTCGTAGCTATTGGAACAAATGCTTGTCATCCACCTGTTATGTTGGGGGAAGTCTTCATGTGCTTGGGGTAGACACTCCCTTACCTTACTGACAGATTTGAGGCCTATTGGCTACCCTCAACATGGTTTAACCCATCTGCTAAGACAGTTTAATAGGCTAGGGTTTATTAGTGCTATAGCTTCTTTTAGTCACAGGGCTTGGCAAGGCCTGACACCAGAGTTGCTGGTCCTCCCTCAATACCCCATATTCCCTAAAGTTGTGCATGCTTGTTTCAATTTCTCCTAGTCATGTCTTACCTAGCTTTTGGAACTCTTATCTATATCGTTCTGGTAATCCATTCTAGGGAATCTGCCTAGGGTTGTAGGGATCTGTTTGGTCTCTTGATGTGTCATAGATATTAATAGAGCATATAGGCAATTGGATAATGACATCTCACTCTCTCACTACAAAAATACCAGCAAAATACATTTTGTGCATAGTGGAACAGAACAATTTCCTGCAACATCAACATTTATACAACTTTTTAAGCCTTCTTTGAAATAAAGATTCATCTAAAACTCAAAGTAATAGTGAACCAGTTTACTAATATTATCTCCCTTAATCTCATTCATGACACTTTATGGATTTTAATAATACATGAGGTAGTTCCTATATTTCTGCAGCTGAAATCTAAGGCTCGCTAAATATTTCCAAGCAAGGAAATCCAAGATTTACTGTAGTTCTCAGATAAGTAGTAGAGAATTAGAAAGGCCTAAAATAAATCATTAATATTCATTTGGTACTAGGTTGCTCATGAAAGAGCCTGATCAGCTACAAAACAAAGATTACAGCTTCAGAAAATTCTAACAAGCAAATAGGCCCAGATCCTCACCAACAGAACTAGGCCTTGCATATTTTATTGCAGAATGTGTTATCTATGATTTAAAACCTTTCATTCTGCATTCATAACAAGTTACCTGGATTCTAAGAGGTTATAAACCATGATTTTTTGATAAATTGTTCAATCAGCATTATTTACTATATACAACATGACTTTGAGGATGCATAAATTGTACTATATCTCTAGAAACACAATGGAATAACCCACCCTATACAAACCAAGATAATAATAACAAACCTATATTTGGTAGTCTATTATTTTTTCCTAATAATGAGTCCCCGGTTTATGTTTTACTGTGTATAATCTTGAGTCAGGCAATTACCTTTTGCACAATCAGGTTAGATATGAAATGTCAGCAAATATGGAAGGGGGTAGAATTGTCTAAATCACATTCCAATCATGCTCTTTATCAGGTTGGGAGCTTTGATCTCAACATCCCATGTCTTTGGACCCCAGCATATCTTGGAAATCCAGATTTGTGATCCTGGAGATAGCAGTAGAGAGGCATTTAAAATTTGCTAGGCATATCACTCTGAGCTCAAAAATATCCTAGAACTGTGAGGGACTCACCAAACAAAGTATTATACTTTAAACAAATCCATAGATGTGTTGTTTTTGTTGAGTTTTTCAGTCATATCCTACTCTTTGAGATCCCATTTGAGGTTTTCTTGGCAAAGATATGGGAGTTGCTTGCCCTTTCCTTCTCTGACTCATTTTACAGATGAAGAACCAAAACGAACAGGGTTAGGTGATTTGCCAAGGGTCACACAGGGTTACACAGTGACTGAGACTGAATTTGAACTCAGGTCCTCCTGACTTTAGGTCCAACACTCTAGCCACTGTGCTCTAGCTGTCCATAAATACGTACTCTGATAAAATACAACATTCTGCAGATATGTGATGCATGGCATGTTTAGCATCAGTCAGGTAGGGATATATTTCCCCTTTAAAAATATGAGAATAACTCAGTTTCTATGAAATATGAATATAATTATTGGCTCCTTGTCAAGAAAATAAAGACAAATCCTTACAGAGACTGAGACTTTGATTGATTTTGTTAGTGACCCCAGGACAATTGGTTGAGTGGTACTTAAGAATGCATATTCTTGTTGGAGAAGCTGTCCCTAGGTGATATCTTATAAAAGACAATGACATTCTACCCTTAGCCTTTTGCCCCATTTTTCCCTATTTAAAGGACAAACCAGAACTTAGCAGAGTAAAACCATGTTGGGTGGGGAAGTTATACCTCTGTAGATAAAACATCCCCTTCCCCCAAAAATGGCTGCTTTGGAGTAAACAAAAGTGAGTACAGAGGAGTGCTACTTCTTTAATAAAAATTCCTCCACTCTCCCCATCAGGCCAAGCAAACCACCACCTTAAGGTCATCACCAGTTATGAGGAACCAATCAGGATTTGTCTTTTACCTTCTAATTTAATGCCAATAGACATTCCCATTGTCTATAAGGGCAGAGGTATGCTCATTAAACTGGCCAAAAAGAGCTCAGCTGATCATCTCCCTTACCTTAGTTTGTAACTGAGGACATTCACAAAAGTTGTGATACACACTTGTGACCTAAGCAAAATGATGATGATAGATTATTTTATGCTTTAAAGTTTGACCTTATACACATCATTTCATTTGAGACTCATAACAATCTGTCCTTGAATATAATTACACCAACATACCTAGTGAGAGAAACAGACAGACTAGAGACAGACACAGAGAAAGGTATAGAGAATCCATCTGGCTTAATGAATGGTTAATTGGATAGAGTTTTAAAAAAACTACACAAATTTGTGACTCAGTCACTAAGGTAGAATAGGATTAAACTTTGGGCATTTATAGAAGTTTACTTATGTACTTAAAGGAAACAACATACCTAAATGGCTAGAGAAGATCCACTTTAGAACTCAGAAAGGCCTGAGTTCATTTTCTGTCTCTGCATTTTTCTTTGAGGCTTTGTGGCAGATGTTTTTGAGTTAGTCTCTTCTGGGTTTTGATCCTCAGCACTTCTGTCATGGAACAACTCTCATTGGCAGGATTCTTTTGTTTGCTTATTCTTCTCATCTTCTTGTTACTGTTGGGCTCTCTGCATTTCAGGTGGTTGGTGGCCCGTCTATGTTCTCTTCAACCCCAGGATAGAGGTGTTCCAACTCTGGTTCCATTCCTAGTGTAGATGGTAACCTCTCTGTTTCTCTAAGGTTTCTTGGGCTGAGAAAAAAATAATTCACTTTTCTAAGTTTTTGCAATAAGAATTCAGGCTAGTACATTTTCTAGATCTTTATGGAAAAGCTTTGGTGGAGAGCTAAGCTAGACTTTTTTTCCTCGTAGTTCTCCATTTTGACTGTACCATGAGTTTCCTAGACTAATATAATCACAGGCCTTTCACCATCCCCAACCCCATTCCCAATTTAATGCTTAATAATAAATTTATGAATATAGGTAAGATTATATTCAGAATTTCCATGTAAGTCCTTTAATATATAATCAATAATAATAATAATAACTGTACCAAACCAACTCTTATACAAGAATACAGTGTTGTCACTTTTCTGTGTGAAAAGAACTTAAAAAAAAACTCTCAAAATGTATGGTATTATTTCTTTTTAACTACTCTTTTTATATCTGCCTTTTTCTAGTCTGTTGTTATGGAAATGACTAAAATGTCAAAACATTGTACTCTATGATCCCACAGGGAAAGGTGAATATTACTGGGAAAGCTCTGCAAGTGGAAAACTGAAAACAAATTTGGACTAAACATGTAAATTCACAACACATTGTCTTCTGCTTTTCACACCCCTCCCTTCTTCTGTGTGATGGAACAGTAATATTGCTGGTGGACAGGATAAGAAGGTTACATCTATGAACATAGGTAAATAAATCTCTGATGCTGTGAACACAAGTACATTGGTTCACCAATTTGGACTGAATTGCTCAGCCCAGCCACTGACACAGTCAGACTACTGGTATTGAGTGATAAAAATAGTTACCTGAGCCAACAGGGATGAATAGCTTTATCTACCTATGTACCTAGTATGATTCCATGCCCCCATTTGAAAAAACAAGTCAATTATTTTAGAAAAATCATTTCAGGATCAAAAAGATTGGTGAAATATTAATACATATAATAAAACAACATGTGTGAGTTCTACCCATCATAACGAAACATGAATATTTTAGTGTAAACAATAACAAAAACATGAATATTTTAGTATAAGCACTATACATAATTAAAAGAGCTTTTTAACTTTATCTTTAAAGGGTTTAAGATTTACCATTTTGTTTATATTTTTTTCTTTTTAAATATGTCTCTCTTATATCCTTCAAGTCACATGTCCTATTATCAGTTTAACAGAAATGCTACCTATGAGAATTATAGAATTTTATTTTAGGAGACATCAGGGAAAGAAAAATAGCATAGTTCTGAGGAATTATCATAGGAAACTGGGGTGTAGAGAATAGTAAGGAGCCAATTCAAGTAAGTTCAAATTTAGGAAATAGCTATTATTTGTAAGGCACTATAAACTTATGTACCTGCCTCTGGGATGTTCAACAGTGCTACTGTATGATTTACATTTGTGCCTGCTGATGAATTTGTAAGCTTCCAAAAGTTGATTTTTAATATGGAAATCTTAGATCTTAGCACAACCATCAGGTGCAATATTGTTTATACTAAAAGTGATCCAAGTTAATGTCTTTACTTTTATCCCTTTCCCATTTGAGGTATCAATAAATTGTTTTAACATATCAGGTTGAAGATACCACAATTACATCCTATATATTCTCAACTTTATCCTCTTTTTTTCCAATTTGTTACTGATTTTTGTCTGTTTTTATTGTTAGGATATTACTGAATATAAATGATTAGTTCAGACATAATCAAAATGACTTCCACTGAAATAAAGTCATTTACTCTCTGGTTTCAATGTTTTATAATAAGGTTGTGTAGTTCCCACATGTTTCAGTGCTTACCAAGGCCTTTCTTAAAGAAAGTATTCAGGGGCGGCTAGGTGGCACAGTAAGTAGAGCACTGGCCCTGGAGTCAGGAGGACCTGAGTTCATATCCAACCTCAGGCACTTAGCACAAAACTTGCCATGTGACTTTAGGCAAGTCACTTAAACCCAATTACCCTACCTTTCCCCCTCCAAAAAACAAACAAACAAAAAAAGAAATAAAATAAAAAAAATTCTTCAAACAAAAAAAATAAAAGATAGTATTCATGATGTAGGCGATACAGTAGATAGAGCACTTGACTTGGAAGAAGGAAGATTCATCTCATGAGTTCAAATCCAGTCTCAGACACTTAATAGCTATGTGATGCTGGGCAAGTCACCTAACTCTATTTGCCTCAGTTTCCTTATATGTTAAATGAGTTGGAGAAAGAAATGGCAAACCACTCCATTATCTTTGCCAAGAAAATCCCAAATGGGGTCAAAAAGAGTCAGACATGACTGAACAACATTCATGATGTAGAGGGCAAGAGATTTATGAGCAACCCATTAGACTTTGGTTTCCTTCATTTCTTGATCCCCAAACATATTTTGCAATGTTTTGCTTTCTCCTCTGAGTCTATCATAATATTGAAACCATTGTGAATTAAAGCACATATTGAATTAGTTTGTCATGCCTTGTCAAGTTCTTCATGGGATTTCTTTGCTTCAACCTCTGCAACAGATGTTGTCCCAGAAGCTGCAATTATCTTCATTACAGTTTGTTTGCTTACTTTTGTGAGGAATCACTGAAAGAAAAGATAACCAACATAATCATGCTTTGTTGTTGCCAGTGGTGGTGGTTCGGTAATATGGCCAAATCAATTCCTCCACCTGTTTATTTATTGGGAGGAGTCACTCCCAAGGTGCCCATTCATGTTGCTGCAAACTTTTTTGTTTTATTAATGGTATATTTTCTTTTTTTTTCCTTTTTTTTAAACAAATTCCTTATTAATTTCTGGTTTACATCATTCATTTCTGCCAGATTTTGAGTTACAATTTTTCCAAATTTTTCCCTACCCACCACACCAGAACAGCAGTCCCACAAGATAGCCTCTCATCCAATCTGCTCTCTCCCATATCTTCTCCCATACCCCCTTTGACTTTACCATTAGGGCAAGGTGAATTTCTGTGCCCCAATTCCTGAACATCTTATCTCCCAATTACATGCAAAATAGTATTAATAATAGTATTTATATATATTTGAAACATTTAATTTTAAAAACTTAAATTTCAGATCCATTCCCTTACTCCCTTGTCACCCATTCCCTCTGGGAAGATAAGCAATTCAGTATGTGTTGTACATGTATAGCTATGCAAAACATTACTATAGTAGATATATTGTAAAAGGCTGCTTATAATTACCTCCCACCCATCCCACCCCCACCTGGTCCATTCCCTACTTTGATCCTGTCCCTCTTCAAAAGTGGGTACTTCCAACCTCCCCTCGCCCCAGAATGCCCTCCTCTCCATCTTCCCCATTCTCATCCCGTTTCCCCCTACTCTCCAGCAGGGTGAGATATCCCATTTAGTATGTATGTCATTCTCTCTCTGAGCCAGATTCAATGAGAATATGGTTTTGCCTTTTTGCCTTCCTGTTCTTCCCCTCCCTGTAACCACTTCCCCTTGCTTCTTCTACATGAGATAGTTTACCCTACACTGTCTCTCCCCATCTCCTCTTGCCACTTTCCTCTCTCACCTCATAACTTCACCCCTTAAGTATCATCCCTTCCCACCAAATTCAACCTGTGCCCTTTATCCATATGTATTCATATGCTCATACCCTTCTTCCATTATTTTCATACTGAGAGATGTTTCATCAGTCACAGTTATTGTTTTTCCATGTAGGAATGTAAATAGTTCAACTTTGATAAGTTCCTTTTGATTTCTTTTCCCTGATTACCTTCTCAGGCATCTCTTGCTTCTTGCGTCTGGATGTCAAATTTTCTATTCAATTCTGTTTTTTTCCTCAAGAATGCTTGAAAGTCCTCTATTCCACTGAATGACCATATTTTCCCTGAAACAAAATACTCAGTTTTGCTGGGTAGGTGACCCTTGGGTTCATTCCCAGTTCTTTTGCCCTCTGGAATATCATATTCCATGCCCTTCGATCCCTCAGTGTAGAAGCTGCCAGGTCCTGTGCTATTCTGATTGTGTTTCCACAATATTGAAATTGTTTCTTCCTGGCTGCTTGTAATATTTTCTCCTTGATCTGGGAATTCTGGAACCTGGCTATAATATTCCTGGGAGTTTTCTTTTGAGGATATTTTTCAGGAGGTGATCTGTGGATCCTTTCAACCTCTATTTTGTCCTCTGGGTCTAAAACATCAGGGCAATTTTCCTTGAGAATTTCTTGAAGGGTGATTTCTAGGTTCTTTCTTTGATCATGGCTTTCAGGTAGTCCAATAATTTTTAAATTATCTCTCCTGGATCTATTTTCCAGGTCAGTGGTTTTTCCCATGAGATATTTCACATTGCCTTCTATTCTTTCGTTTGTTCGGATTGTTTAACAGCATCTTGATTTCTCATAAAGTCACTAGCTTCCATTTGCTCCAGTTTAACTCTGAAGGAATGAATTTCATCAGTGAGCTTTTGAGATTCTTTTTCCATCTGGCAAATTCGGCTTTTTAAGGCATTCTTCTTCTCATTGCCGTTTTGGGCCTCCTTTGCCATTTGAGTTAGTCTATTTTTAGGGTGTTATTTTCCTCAGTCAGGCTGTTGACTCTCATTTCATACTTTTCCTGCATCCTTCTCAATTCTCTTCCCAATTTTTCCTCCACTTCTCTTATATGATTCTTAAGGTCCGCCATGGCCTGTAACCCACTCATATTTTCCTTTTGGGCTTTTGGAGCAGAATTTCTGACCTCACAGTCTTCCTCCTGTTCCCTGCTTCGATCCTCTTTGCCCCCAAAATAGGAGTCTAATGTTGCAGTTTTCTGTTTATTTTGTTTCCTTTGCCTAGCCATGTTGCCACTTAATTACTTCACTTTTGGGCTTGTTGCCACAGTAGGACTCTGACACCAGACAGGGGAGCTTCTTTTTGGAACATTGGGGTCTTCACAACTTCCGGTTCTGGCAAGTTGGATACCTCCCCCGAGATCACAATCCAGATCCAAGCAGGTTAAAGCAAGAGCTATTAACTTCCAAGACTGATCATAGGATCTCCCTACAGTTTGCAGGCCATGAGCTGATGCTGCCACTGAAGCTGCAAAATGGCGAATGTGCCATGTCTCCTCAGCTGCTTCTAGCCCCCAGGGGAGGAAGCCGACATGTTCCCCAAATACTGGTCCCAAAGTCCATAGGGCACTAACTTCTTACTTTGTCTTAGGCATGTCTGTGTTGATCATTGTGGAATCACCACAGCTGCTGGTGTTCTGGGGTCCCTCCAGTTGGCTGCTGGCCTGGCCACCCTGGGGCTAAAACCAGGGCTCATGCGGACCTGGGCTCAGCTCTCCGAGCAATGGGTTGTTGGCTCCCAGAGTGCTGCACTGGCCCTCCCTGCAGAGCTGCTGGGCTGTCCTCAGTGGGATTTTAGCTTCTCTGTGTTGTTCTGTGGGTGCTGGAGGTCCAGAAGTTGTTGTTCAGAGTCCCCTTTTACATGGTTTGGAAGTGGTCTGGTGGGAGAGCACCTTGGAAATGCTGTTTTTACTCTGCCATCTTGGCTCCTCCCCCCCTTAATAGTATATTTTCCAAAAAATGTGTATTTATAATGAGAATGTCAATACAGATATAACTAAATTCTTCAAAAGTTGAACTGGTAGTCATATATGTGTGTATGTATATATTTATATATAGTATATATGTGTATATATAGTATGTAAATGTGTATGTATATACACACGTTTATATGTATATATATATACATATGCATGCATACATATATGTTTGAATATATTTTAGACATGTTTTCATATGTTCATGTTACCTTTCCTGATAGATTTGGACTATAAACTACTTGAATGTAGAGTGTCTCTATTTCATTGTTTTGTCCATATTCCTAGGGACTAACATAAAGCTGTATAACATTGTAGGTGTTTAATAAATGCATATGTATTTTGTGATTGCCCAAGATTGTTCTTTAAAAACACACATAGTTTAACTATGGTTTCTGGATGGACTAAGATCTGTGTGCTTCTTATCAAGGCTCTGACTACCTTTTTGCTTTCTCTCTGCCATCACGAGGAAATCAGAAGGGAGGGCCAACACTTTCAGGCCTCTTCATTTTCTCTGTGTCTTGGGACATAGGAACAAAACAATGCAGCACTTTGTGGCAAAACTTTTGACCTTGAGTTTTTCTATCATTAAGCTATCTTGTTTCCTAGATGGCAGACCCAGTGTGCCCCTTGACCTGTCTTCAAAACCTCTCTAGTTTGGACTAAAGTTCATACTTCACCAGCAAACATATCCAATAAGAAACAAGGGTCACAACCATAACATAATAAACCAGGATAATAGGACTTTTTTGGAGGCCTGTTTTCAACGTAGGACATAAATAACTTATTGCTGCTGAAAAACAGTGACTAATTTTATGTTTTCAGGGCAATTAATTCCTGTCTTTTTGATACTATAGGAGTCTGTGTTGCTATTTTTAAATTGCTCCAAGCAAATACAAAAGGGGAATATTATGGGGAATGGAAAGATTGTCAAAATAAGAAAGTAACAGCCCTCCTTTTGATGGTCAAACAAAGGTCTTTTAAAATAAATTACATTTATTTAGAGCAATTAATTTTTTTTTAAGCAATTGGGGTTAAGTAACTTGCTCAAGGTTACACGGCTAGTCATTATTTATATGTGGGTGCTCGTTTTCTGAGGCCAGATCTGATCTTGGGTCATCCCAACTCTGAGGCCGGTGCTCTTACTCACTGCGCCACCTAGCCGCCCCTTTAGGGCAATTAGGGTTAAGTAACTTGCCCAAGGTTACACGGCTAGGTTTTTGTTTGTGTGGATTAAGTGTCGGAGGCCAGATCCGAACTCAGGTCCTTCTGACTCCAGGGCCGGCGCTCTATTCACTGCGCCACCTAGCCACCCATAGAGCAATTATTTTATAAATAATATTACCTGTTGGAAACATTTAAATGATATTCACTTTTTTGCAAGGAGATTGATTTGTACCATGCTTATCTAAGAATGACTTTAAAAGTAGAGTAATGAATAGAGTTTGGCATTCAATCCCTAGAGGATTCATGTTCAAATTCTGTGTCTCACACATATTCCCTGTGTGACCATGGGAAGATCACATAACCTCTCAGTATTCTAGATAGCACCCTACATCTCTTAATTCAAGGGCAAAATGCCTAATTGAATTGAGAGCAGTTCTCTATATTGTTGACATCACAGGTTGAGTTCCATGAATCATATGTCCTAGAAATCCTTCTTTTGTCTCTTATGATGAACCTGACCCCTCTCTTGAAGCTTCCATTATCAGAAGAATCAGGAAAGTCTACTTTTCAACATAATCTTATACCTGGGAGTATGAGAACTATATAGTCCTTGCTCAAGTCATCAAAATATCTGTAGTTTTCTGTTTTGGGTAGAAATATACCTATTAGGTGACTCCTGATCTAAGAGACACATTTACAATCTGCAGGATTCAATTTGTGATGTACTAGTTTTAAATTCCAGTTTCAGCCAAAGGAGCAATGAAAATTCCATTGCCACAGGAACGACAAAATCTGTAAAGTAAAATATAATTGAACACGGTGGGAGAGGACGGGTTCCTCATGGGCAGGACTGTACTACAAGGAGGAGGGGGAAGTCATAGTTCTTTGCTTTTGCCATCACTGTGACATGATTATTGCCTATGAGCTTATTGTTCATTTGTTAATCATTTATCAGCATCTGTTAATCATTGAACTTAATGATGATGGTGAGTTTCTGATACATGGCTTGTATCCTGTAGCTACCAGGTTAATATATATATATTTGAAGAATGGCTGTAAAACAGACCATTAGGTCAGATAAATATCCAATGCCTTATAGATGGGTCTTTTCACATGTAGATAGCAAAGATTTGTTGACAGTCATCCTTAGCAAAAGGAGACACTATCTTGTTGGATCTAAGAGTCAGATGACCCAAGAGTAGTTACATATCTTTCCCTAGATTAAACATTCATGTTTATATTTTGTAAGGAAGCCCCAATTAAAATGTATCATTAAAGTCCTCATGACCTACACCTTTTTCAGTTCTTCTTAGGGGTCCACACAAATTCATTTAGATCATAGGATCAAAGATTTAAGCTAGAAGGAATCTTAGAAGTCACTTAGTCTAAACCCCTCATTTTTTGAATGAGTCGAAGTGAGCCATCCATGATTACATGTGAAACAATTTGCAGAGCTAGGAAATAATCCTAGGTCTTTAGATTTAAAATTCAAGACATTTTCCACTGTACCTTCCAGATAAGGAGGTTGAAGGTAGGTAAAAAGTGAATGGAACTATCCTTAGACAAAAATAATCAGTTTGCATTCTGAGTGCCCTTTTTAGATTTGCAAATCTGAATTGTAGCAACGTTTGGACAAAAGGAAAACTTTATTCTCTACCTAAGAAGAAGTCATTTAGAAACACAAGGCTATTGAAGCAATCTGACTTGATGCCTACATATCTCTATTACCCAGGACTCAGGGGGATGTTTCACTTGTCTATGATTTGATGGAGTCTCCTTTTTATCTTTAGTAGGTGCCAGAAGTTTGAAAAGGGGTAAGGGACACAAATCAACCTTATCACTTCACATTCTGAACAATTCTACATTTGGGCCATGAAGCCAACTGTTCCTGGAGGGATAAAAGTCTGTGTCAACTGATCTTTCTTGGGAATAACTGGCCTTTCAAAGCTGAGAGAAACCAAGAGGCTCTGGATGCTTTTACTGGCCTCAGTTCAACAGAAAACTATGGTGCTTCAAAGAAGGCCTTAACCAGTGCTCGCCACCACCTACCTGTACAAAAATGTATCAATTTAGCCCTGAAAAGAAATGAAAACAGGACACTCATTGGAAATCCAGACAAGACTGTTATTACAACCTGCTTGAATCCCCGTTTCTTTTCAGTGATGATTATAAAAAATACCACCAAAAAGGTTCAAATATCCTACAGTGACATCCAGTTCAGAAAGTCCTCTGACTTTAGTCAAAGCCTGAGTGAAACACCCTTTAAAATCTCAGAAGGCATTCTATCTTATCCATCCTACATTCAGCAAGCTAATTGCTAACCTTTATGTTTGGGGGCTTGTGTTTGAAATACAAATGAACCAATTCAATTTGTAATCTGAGAATAAAATGGTCACAATCATCTAGGAGCAAAGAATAGTCAATTGCTTATATGAAAAGCCTTCTTAAAGGACCCAACTCCCAGCTCCTATGGAGTGACCCATTTTTTGTTACAGAATATAAACAAGTAGAACAATTCTCATACAAGTAACCAAAGTGAAATGCTGAACTCAGAGCTGTTGCTGAAATGGGGAGGGAAAAGTCAACAACCCAAAGACCAAATAATATATTAATTGAGGTGTCCTAGGATAGCACATATAGCTGAACTTTTCAAAGGAGCTCATTCAAAAAAATTTGAATGAGATTTACTTACATGCAGGCTAAAAAAATACATTAAAACATTACTTTTTACTTTAGCTATGTCTATATGAGGTAAGTGTGACTAAACATGTTAAACATATTCTGTTTTCCCTAGTGATTTTTTTCTATCTGCTCTTGATTGGTTCTATTAAATTCCATCCCATATCCTCCCATTTTTAAGTTTTAACTAAGTCTTTCTAAATGTAAGAAATTGTCCTAGGGAATGAAGATATAAAGAAAAATAAACTTTTATTCAAGTAAATTGCATACTACTAGAGGGTTAACTATTTGATTATTTCAATTATCAAGAATCTGATGATCCAGGCAGAGCCAAGATGGCAGAGTAGAAACAGCACTTCCACAGTGCTCTAGCCCACACCACTTCAAAATCATGTAAAAGGGGGACTGTGAACAACCTCTGGAGCTCCAAAACCCACAGAATGACACAGAGAAGCTAACCTCCGGCTGAGGACAGCCCGGCAGCCTGGCAGCTAATGGCCAGCACAGCATGCTGGGAGCTGACAGCACAGCACTCTGAGAGCCAAGCCCAGGACTGTTTGAGTCAAAGGTTTTAGCCTCAGGGCGGCTGGGCCAGCAGCTGGCTGGAGGGACCCCAGAACACCAGAAGCTGTGGCTTTCCAAGAATTTCCAACACAAAGTGAGAGGTTAGTGCCTTATGGACTTTGGGACAGATATTTGGGAGTATGTTCGGTTCTTCCCCTGGGGGCTAGAAGCAGCTGAGGAGATGCGGCACAGCCACCATTTTGTAGCTTCAGTCGCAGCTTCAGCTCCTGGCCTGCGAAATGTAGGGGGATCCAGCAATCAGTCCGGGGGAGTAATCATTCTTGCTTTAACCTCCCTGGATCTATATTGCAAGTCTGGAGTGGAGGTCTTGGGGTGTGTGTCCAGCTTGCCAGAGTGTGTGGGAGCTTCAGGGAAGGCACCCAACTAATAGATCCAGAAGTTGAGAAGACCCCAATGTTTGGGATGGAAGCTCCCCTGTCTGGTGGCAGATTCCTACTGTGGAAACAAGCCCAAAAGTTAAGTAATTAAGTGGCAACATGCCTAGGCAAAGGAAACAAAATAAAGAGAAAAATTCAACATTAGACTCCTATTTTGGGGGCAAAGAGGATCAAAACAGGGAACAGGAGGAGGACTATGAGGTCAGAAATCCTGTACCAAAAGCCCCAAATGAAAATATGAGTGGGTTACAGGCCATAGAGGACCTTAAGAATCAGATAAGAGAAGTGGAAGAAAAATTGGGAAGAGAATTGAGAAGGATGCATGAAAAGTATGAAATGAGGGTCAACAGCCTGACTGAGGAAAATAACTAAAAAATAGACTAACTCAAATAGCAAAAGAGGCTCAAGAAGGCAATGAGGAGAAGAATGCCTTAAAAAGCTGACTTTGGCATATGGAAAAGGAATCTCAAAAGCTCACTGAGGAGATTCATTCCTTCAGAACTAGACTGGAGCAAATGGAAGCTAGTGACTTTATGAGAAATCAAGATTCTGTTAAACAGATCCAAGCAATTGAAAGAATAGAAGGCAATGTGAAATATCTCATGGGAAAAACCACTGACCTGGAAAATAGATCCAGGAGAGCTAATTTATAAATTATTGGAATACCTGAAAGCCATGATCAAAGAAAGAACCTAGAAATCACCCTTCAAGAAATTCTCAAGGAAAATTGCCCTGATGTTTTAGACCCAGAGGGCAAAATAGCGGTTGAAAGAATCCACTGATCACCTCCTGAAAAAGATCCCAAAAAGAAAACTCCCAGGAATATTATAGCCAGGTTCCAGAATTCCCAGATCAAGGAGGAAATACTCCAAGCAGCCAGGAAGAAACAATTTCAATATTGTGGAAACACAATCAGAATAGCACAGAACCTGGCAGCTTCTACACTGAGGGATTGAAGGGCATGGAATATGATATTGCACAGGTCAAAGGACCTGGGATTAAAACCAAGAATCACCTACCCAGCAAAACTGAGCATCTTGTTTCAGGGGAAAATATGGTCATTCAGTGGAATAGAGGACTTTCAAGCATTCTTGAGGAAAAAACCAGAGTTGAATAGAAAATTTGACATTCAGACACAAGAAGCAAGAGATACTTGAGAAAGTAAACAGGGAAAAGAAATCAAAAGGAACTTATCAAAGTTGAACTATTTACATTCCTACATGGAAAAACAATAACTGTGACTGATGAAACTTTTCTCAGAATGAAAATAATTGAAGAAGGATATATGGGCATATGAATACATATGTGAATGTGTGTATATATGTTTACAGGTATATATGGATAGAGGGCACAGGTTGAATTTTGTGGGAAGGGATGATACTTAAGGAGTGAAGTTAAGAGGTGAGAGAGGAATGTGGCAAGATGAGATGGGGAGAGACAGAGGTGGGGGTAAACTATATCATGTAGAAGAGGCAAGGGGAAGTGGTTGCAGGGGAGGGGAAGAACAGGAAAGCAAAAAGGCAAGACTATATTCTCATTGAGTTTGGCTCAGGGAGAGAATGACATACATTCCAAATGGGAAATCTCACCCTGCAGAAGAGTAGGGGGTAGGGGGATGAGAGGGGGAGGATGGAGGGGAGGAGATGAGAGGGGGAGGGGAGGTTGGAGACACCCACTTTTGAAGAGGGACAGGATCAAAGTAGGGTATGGAATGGGGGGGAGTGGAATCTGTGGGAGGGAAATATAGTCAGTCTTTAATAATATATCTACTATGGTAATGTTTTGCATAGCTAGACATGTGCCACATATACTGAATTGCTTATCTTCCCAGCGGGAGTGGGTGACAAGCAATGAAGGGAATGGATCTGGGATTCGAAGTTTTAAAATTAAATGTTTCAAATATATATAAATACTATTATTAATACTATTTTACATGTAACTGGAGATAAGATGTGCAGGCATTTGGTCACAGAGATTCACCTTGCCCTAATGGAAAAGTTGAAGGAGGGATGGGAGAAGATATGGGAGAGAGCAGTTTGGATGAGGGGATATCCTGTGGGACTGCTATTCTGGGGTGGTGGGTAAGGGAAAAACGGGGAAAAATTTTAACTCAAGGGTGGCTAGGTTGCACAGTGAGTAGAGTGCCAGCCCTGGAGTCAGAGGGACCTGAGTTCAGATCTGGCCTCAGACACTTAACACACATATGTGTTAGCTGTGTGATCTTGGGCAAGTTACTTAACCCCAATTGCCCTCCAAAAAGAAAAAAAAAATTGTAACTCAAAATCTGGTATAAATGAATGATGTAAACCAGAAGTTAATAAAGCATTTGGAAAAAAAGAAGAAGAATACATGCTGAGATACTTTTGAGTTTACTTGTGCTATTTTGGCAAAGATGGGACTTTGTCGGTTCATCAAGATTTCTCAGTAAAGATACAAGAACCTGACTGTATATGTGTATGTATGTATATATGTATATATGTGTGTATATATACACACACATGCATGTATATGTATATTTATAAGTATATATGCACATATACATATAATAAATATGTATAAGTATTCTATGTGTACACACATATGCTTATATATACATAAATTTATGTATACACATGTGTGTGAAAATATAATAAAATGTATAATTATTAATTTAAAAAATAAAAAAAATGTAAACTACTTGAAAAAAAAAGAATCTGATGCTCATGGGAGTTAAGTATGTAGGGCAATTAGTTTTGCACAGAGCAATATCTTGCAATTATATGTGTGGTTGAGGGACTGTCTTTTTAGATGAAGGGCAGGAAGGAGAAGCTATAGGGAAGCCAAATGGTTAAACTATCATGGACAGCATGGTATTGGCAATTACCTGCCCAGATATGTGGCAGGAGTCACTTTTCTTTTCTTTTTTTCCAACAAATGCTTTATTAACTTCTGGTTTACATCATTCATTTCAGCCAGATTTTGAGTTACAATTTTTTCCCCATTTTCCCACCCACCACCCCAGAATAGCAGTCCCACAGGATATCCCCTCATCCAATCTGCTCTCTCCCATATCTTCTCCCATACCCCCTTCGACTTTGCCATTAGGGCAAAGTGAATCTCTGTGCCCCCATGCCTGCATATCTTATCTCCCAATTACATGCAAAATAGTATTAATAATAGTATTTATATATATTTGAAACATTTAATTTTAAAACCTCAAATTCCATATCCATTCCCTTACTCCCTTGTCACCCACTCCCTCTGGAAAGATAGGCAATTCAGTATATGTTGTACATGTCTAGATATGCAAAACATTACCATAGTAGATATATTTTAAAAGACTTCTAGTATTTTCCTCCCAGGGAAATGGACCTGGGCTTGACTCCCAGAGCACTGTGCTGTCGCCTCCCAGCGTGATGTGCTGGCTGCTCCCTGCAGGGCTGCTGGGCTGTCCTCTGCAGGAGGTTAGCTTCTCTGTGTAGTTCTGTGGGTGCTGGAGCTCCAGAGGTTCTTCAGAGTCCCCCTTTTACATGATTTTGAAGTGGTGTGGGTGAGAGCACCTTGGAAGTGCTGTTTTCTTTGTCATGATTATTTGTTAAATAACTGTTGTGGCTTTTTGCTTCCTATTTTAAGAAGTCTTTTACCTCAAGAGATCTAATTCAGTGATTTTATTCGTCACTCTTGCTTATAATAAGGGCAGTTAGGTGGTGAAGTAGATAGAGCCCTGAGTCTGAAGTCAGAAGACCTGAATTCAAATTCTGCCTCAGATACTGATTAGCTATGACTCTGGGCAAGTCACTTAACCCTGTTTGCCTCAGTTTCTTGATCTATAAAACAAGCTTGAGAAGGCAAAGGCAAATCACTCTAATATATTTTGCCAAGAAAACTCCAAATGGGGTTATAGAGAGTTGAATATGACTGAAATGATTCAACAACAACAACTTGTTTATCATAGTAAGTACTAGACAAACACAAGAAAAAATGGATAGCCATAGTTTGTTTCATTCTGACAGAATAAACCATTTGAATCAACCATTTGATGAAACAGTAATTCATCAATCTGTTCAAAAATCATATTGTGATGCAAAACAATGCATTAATCATAAGCAAAATTCAGTGTTAGGCTTTATGGGAGGCATGCAAATATGAATTAGAATAAAAAATATTTAGGATTATGGAATCTTGCCTTTTGTTTGTTTTCTAATACAACACCTTTATTTAGACATGGTTCCTGCCCTGAAGGGGTTCTTAGGATCCTTTTCATACATGGATTAATCTCCATTAACACATTCGCTTTGAAGAGATGGGAATAACAACAACATAATGACAACAAAAACAGTGATAACAAACATTTATGTAGAACTTGCTCTGTGCCAGGCAATGGGGTACATGCTTCCAAATTACTATATCATTTGATGCCTCTCAAAAACCCTGTTAGGTAGGTGCTATTTGTATCTCCACTTTACAGATGAGAAAATTGAGGAAACCAGAGTTTACGTGACTTGCCCAGGGTCACACAGTTTGTAAGTGTCTAAGCTCGGGTTTTCCTGGACATAAACCCCATCTACTGAGCAACCTAGATATTCCATTTGCCACAGCAAAGGGACCAAAGGGTAGCAGGTATAGTTGTGGAGGCCAGCAGAGAATGACAAAATGGAAGGTGAAGAGAGTAGAGGAAGTACGCCAGTTTTCTGGGAGAGATGCCCATTTACAGCTCTTCCCACTCACCTCCATAATTCCCATGTTGAAATCCAGTAACCCCTACAATCTTCACAGCATCACCATTTTCCCCATTGCTCACCTAAAAGCAGGATTCTAGTTAGTTGGAAATCTCTGCCCTTGTATCACAAGAATATTATTGTCACAGCTTCTAGAGCCCAGATCTACAATTTTTGTTATTAACCCATTGTGCCTCTACCTTTTCCTGGAATTCTGGAGAACAATAGACTTGATTTGGTACATCAAAATAGCCTCAATTCTAAAGCACTTCATTTTGACCCCTTTGGATATTTTTCTCTATGATTTTTTTTTTCTCCAAACACTGGCTTTTCTACCAAAGACGATAAAAAAGTACTTATTCACTTGAGATAAAGAGTGATTAGTGGAATAACTAGTCAATAAACATCATTGAGTCATCCTTAGGTAAGAAACATGGTGAGTCCCCTTTCCCTTCATTTCCCTCATTTGGAAAGGTTGACATACTGTGAAAGCCTAGTCAATAGCTGTTAGCAATTCTGATAGCCAACCAAGCGAATTAGAGATATGGAGAATACTTTGGCAGAATTTCAACATCTCCCCCCACCTTGATCCAATAAATAACAAGAAGGTGCCAAGACCTTGTTTAAAAAACCATCTCATTTTTCCTCCCTGGAATACATTCTTTCTTTAGTCTTACTTTGTCAGAACATAAGACCTTATTAGAGCTCAGGCAGCTGATGTCACACATGTGGGATTAGTCACGCTAATTTAAGTAAAGCTATGTGGTGGGATATGCTGACTCTTAAAAACTTAAAATGAAAATAAAAATGGAAGTTTCTTTTAAATATTTAAAAAATAAATTGGGAAAGTTTCTTTTTTTGATCAGTGGTATATTTACATTACTTAGCCTCCTGAAATTGACAATAGTTCTAGATTATAAATTGAAAGGTATGAAGGCCTTGACCACTGAGGAGATGGGCACTCTTTATACTCCTTTCAACATGTTCTCTGGAATCTCATCACTCTGCAAGATCGCATCAACCCCAAAAGTCATACCTCCTCAATACACCTTGCCCCTGAGACCCCTCTATCCCTCTAATTGGAGAGTGGAGAGTAGAACATTTTGTCCAGCTCCTCCACCTTAAGAAAAGAACCTAGGGAAGCCATCTCTTTATTTCCCACCCAGTTGCACTCTCTCTGATCTTACCCCACCTAACTTTCAACTTCTGTATTTTGCTATCTTGCTTTACTGTCTTTCACCTTTCTTATTGTCCCTAACACTTCCACACAGTTCTTATCATGTAGTAGACATGTATTTTTTTTAATTGACTAGGTAGATTCCTTCCCCCCAGTTCTTTAATGTGTTGTTGCTTACTATTAAGCATACAAATTTTGTACTGTAGTATTGGGTTACAATTTCCCCCTCTCAAGCTTTAGAGGACAGAATTTGGGGTTATGAATGAAGGCTGCAAAGAGGCATATTTAGGCTTCAGGCCAGAAAAAAAAAGAAAAAAATCTTTCTTAAAAATTAAGATTCTCTATGGGTGAAACAGGGTCCCTTGGGAAGGAGTTCTTTTTCAGTGGTTGATATTCAAAGCCTAAATAAGATTTTCTGGATATGATGCACTAGAGTCCTTTTGGGGTTCAGAGTGGCTATGAAAGTCCTTTCCAACTTTGAAATTTTGTGATTCCATGAGCACACTTGAGATAAAGGTCATAGATGTATTTTTTTTTTTGGTAGGAGATCATATCCCACAGTTTCCTTTGATACGAATGTCTGGAACTCTTATAGAAAGTTATTTCTAATGTCTAACTCACACTAGTACAGTCACAGTTTAAAAACAGAATATGTTATTTTTGTTCTAGGGTTTGAGGGTTGGTTCACTGTAAAATGGGTTTAACTTTTATCATAGCTGTCTTAAAAGGTATGACAGGAAAATACTGAGTAGGACTATGGGAAAATCCACTCTGGATACTGAATGCTTAGAGAAGCCCTTCATTTGCCCTGCTAGCTGATCTCCTCTCCATTTTTTTTTCCTACTCACAGAGGTTCAGTCAACAAACTTTTATTTAAATGCCTATTTTGTGCCAGACACTGTGCTAAGTACTGAGGACACAAAGACAGACTAAAGGCAGTCCCTGCCCTCAAGGACCTCACCTATGTTGATGTTTTTTGCCTTTTGTTCTCCAAGAGAACCATGTCATCAGGTGATGTGATGCCATGACATGCAAATGAACTGGAGTTAAGTGAGGGAGGGCTGCGCAGAGTCACTAGCCTCAATTTCTCCTCTGTAGCCATATGGGTCCAGTGGTGAGATATAAATCAGGATGACTGGAGACGGCCCTAATTGTAGTGGGTGATCTCGGCCTTTAAAGCCAAGGAGCAAAGGACTTTCCCAGGTCTGAATCTGACTGAGGCAATGCCCATTTAGTTATTAAGGCTAGATAAGAAATAATGTAAAGATTGAGCTCTTTACCTAGTTAAACAAAAAATCAATCTGGGAGGGAAAGATCCTCAGGATTTCTAGCCAAAACATAAACAATTGCTATTTATATTCACTGAGCCAATCAGGGTCCAAACAAGGACCACATAATCACATGGGGCTTTATCTAGGACATATTGTTGGCCAATCAACGAGAGCCAGAGTGATTTGGGTTTAAGGCATGATCCTTAAGAAAAAAAAAATCAGAGATCAAAATTTAAATTCTTTGGGCAGAACACTGATGTCATGTAAGGGTTTGGGGAAAAAAAGAAAGAGAAAAGGAAAAGGAAAGGAAAGGAAAAGAGAAAAGAAAGCTATTTTAAAGGGTAAACAACAAAAAATAAGTGTGTACAAACAAGTTATATACATTATAAATAGAAAATAACTGAAGAAGGGAGGTACTAGCATTGAAAGGGATTGGAAAATACTTCCTGTAGAAGACAGGATTTTGGTTAGTACCTAAGGAAGCCAGGGAAACCAGTAGGTGGAGATGAGAAATAAGATAATTCCAGGAATGTGAAACAGCCAGAGAAAATGCCTGGAACTAAGTGATGTGTGTCTTATTTATGGAACAGCAAGAAGGCCAGTGTCTCCTTCAAGTATGCAACAAGGAGCAAGATGCAAGAATCTGGAAAAGTAGGACAGGGCTAAGTTATGAAAGACTTTGAAGGCTAAATAATTTTATATTTGATTCTGGAGGTGATAGGAAGTGAGTTGAGGCAGGTTAATTGGCTAATGCTATGCCTCTCTAAAGGCAACCTAAGTGTTTTTAGTTTTTTTGACCACCATATTATACTGTTGGCTTATATCTGGTTTTCAGTCTCTTAAAATTGTCTTTTCTATTTGAACAGTTTTCTTGTTCCTAGAGAATACCTTTGTTCCCACAGAAAATTGTGATTTTTTTTCTTAAACTCCAGTCTTAAATTTATCTAAATATTACCCATTATTTTATGTTGTTGAGTTCCTTTTGGATCCCAATTTTGTTATCTAACATGCCAAACAGACAGTTTTTCTATGACATTATCAAAGTCATTTATAAAAATGAGTATCTGAAAGCCAAGGAAAGATTCCAACTGTAGATCTCCTTCCCTTAAACCCATTTTCTTTTGAACAAATCTGCAAAAAATCAGAAAATCATGCTGACTGAGTCCACTACAAATTTGTTATTAAATTTCAAGGAGGCTCTCATTACTATAAGGCAACCCTTTTACCCCTCCTTAATTAACTTCTTTTTCCCCCCTCACTTTTTTCCCTTCTTTTTAAATTAAATTAAATTTTATGTTTATTTTAAGTTTACATCACTCATTTCCACACAATTTTATAAATTTTCTTCCCATCTATCCCCTACCTACCACCCTAAAGGAGCAATCCCACTGAATACAACCTCCCCCAATCTGCTCTGTCCAACATCTTCCCCCATCCCCTTTAAAGTAGGGCAAGATGGATCTCTATACACCAGTGCCTGTATATCTTATTTCCCAATTGCATGTGTGTGTGTGTATATATGTGTGTGTGTATATATATATATATATATATATGTACATATATATATACACACACACATATTATATTATATTATATATATATGTATGTGTGTGTGTATATATATATATATATATATACATATATATATATATATTTATATTTGATTTTAAAACTTTGAATTCCAGATTCTTTCCCTTCCTCCCTCGTCACCCACCCTTACTACTGGGGAGATAAGCAATTCAATATAGATAGTATATGTGTAGCTATGCAAAGCATTTCCATAGTGGATATATTGTGAAAGACTGACTTTATTAGAGGATATATGTAAAAGACTGACATCTTATCCTACCCCCCACTTGTTCTATTCTCAATGTTGACCCTGTCTCTCTTCAAAAGTGTATGCTTCCAACTTCCCTCCCGCCTACCATACCCTCCCCTCGATCATCACCCCCTCATCCCCTTTTCCCTACTATCCTGTAGGGTGAGATACCCGAGATACCCTATTTAGTGTATATGTCATTCCCTCCCTAAGTCAAATTTAATGAAAGTATGGGTTGACCCATTCCCTTTTGTCTTCCTTTTCTTTCCCTCCATAGTAACAGTTTCCCCCTGCCTCTTCTATATGAGATAATTTACCCCATTCTGTCTCTCCCCACCCCCTTTCATATTCCTCTCCCACCTCTTAATTTTACATTTTAAGTATCATCCCTTCCTATTCAATTGGTCCTCTGCCCTCTGTCTATATACACATATATACACATACTCACATATGTATTCATATGCCCATATAACCTTCTATATAGACATATATGTGTATGTATGTATACATATATATATATATATATACATGTATATGTGTGTGTGTGTTCCCTTCAACTATTCTCATGCTGAGCAAAGTATCATAAATTACAATTATTGTTTTTCCATGTAGGAATGTAAATAGTTTGGCTTTGATAAATTCCTTATGATTTCTTTTCCCTATTTACCTACTCATGTTTCTCTTGCTTCTTGTATCTGAATGTCAATTTTTCTATTCAACTCTGTTTCTTTTTTTCATCAAGAATGCTTGAAAGTCCACTATTTAATTGAATGACTATATTTTCCCCGGAGACATGATACTCACTTTTGCTGAGTAGGTGATTCTTGGTTTGAATCCCAGCTCCTTAGTCCTCCAGAATGTCATATTCCAAGCCCTTCGATCCCTCAAGGTAGAAGCTGCCAGATCCTATGTTATCCTAATTGTGTTTCCACAATATTCAAATTGTTTTTATTTGGTTGCTTGTAATATTTTCTCCTTTACCTGGGAATTCCAGAACCTAGATATAATATTCCTAGGAGTTTTCTTTTGGGGATCTTTTTTAGGAGGTGATTGGAGGATTCTTTCAACCTATATTTTGTCCTCTGGTTCTAAAACATTAGGGCAATTTTCCTTGAGAATTTCTTGAAGGATGATTTCTAGGTTCTTTTTTGTTTTGATCATGGCATTCAGGTAGTCCAATAATTTTTAAATTCTCTCTCCTGGATCTATTTTCCAGGTCAGTGGTTTTTCCAATGTCATATTTCACATTGACTTCTATTTTTTTCATTTGTTTAGATCTGTGTAATAGTATCTTGATTTCTCATAAAGCCACTCGCTTCCATTTGCTCCAATCCAATTCTGAAGGAATTATTCTCTTCAGTGAGCTTTTGAGCTTTTTAAGGCATTCTTCTCTTCATTGGCTTTTGGAGCCTCTTTTGCCATTTGAGTTTGTCTAGTTTTAAAGTGTTATTTTCTTCAGTCCGGTTGTTGACTCTCTTTTCGTGTTTTTCTTGCATTATTCTCATTTCCCTTCCCAATTTATCCTTGACTTTTCTTTTTTGGTTTCCAAATCCTTCTTAAGCTCTTCTATGACCTGTAACCAGTTCACATTTTTCTTGGAAGCTTTTGGTATAAGAGTTCTGAGTTCCTTGTCTTTCTCCTGTTGTATGCTTTGATTCTTTTTGTCTCCATAAAAGGAATCTATAGTCGGGTTGCTGTGCTTGCTTTACTTCCTTTGTTTGCTCATGTTGCCGCTCAATTACTTTACTTTGGGGCTTTTTGCCACAGTAGAACTCTGCTTCCAGAGAGGAGAGCTTTGTCCCAATCACTGGGGTTTTCACAGATGCCAGAGCTATTAGTTGGCTGCCCTCTCTGAAGCCTCCACCAGCTCTGCCATCTGGTCATGTATCCCAGGACCTCCACCCTAGACAGCAATACAAATCCAGGCAGGTTAAAGCAAGAGGGATTACCACTCAGATTGATCTCTTGGTCCCCCTACAATCTACAGGCCAGGAGCTCTGAAGCAGACACACAGTGATGGCCACCACAACTCAGCCACTTCTTCTTCCTGGGGCAGAGCCTGGACAACACTCCTTGATCCCCTGTTCCTACAAAATCCACACTGACCTCTCACTTTGTCTTTGGTATTTATGGGTTGATAATTCTAGAAAACTCCACAACTACCGGTGACCCACTCTCCTGAATTCCCTCCAGCCAGGGCTGATTGGGGCAGCCAGGGGTTAAAACTGAGGGCTCAGGCAGGGCTTGGTGTTGCTCCCCACACACTGTAATGGCCCCTTCCTTCGAGCCTGACAGACTGCCTTCAGTGGGAGATTTATTTCTCTCTGTCATTTTGTGGGTTCTGTAGCCCTAAAGTTTGTTTAGAGTCATATTTTATAGATATTTGATGTGGTTATGGGGGGAAAGCAGGGATTTTTCCTTCTTCTATGCCACAATCTTGGCTCCACCCCTCCCCCTCACTTTTAACAGTCTTTAATTTGGAAGAGAAGTCAAGACAATCATTATATTGGGGGTGTGTAAAATGACTTATTTTTTCCTGTGTTAAAAACTAGCAAGCTTAGGGTAAGAGTCATAGATAACATAAGAAAGGAAAAAAAGAAAGAAGAAAGAAAAAACCCTCAGCCAGTTCACAGCCCTTCGCTAACAGTTCTGAAACCCTTTCTTCATCTTGATACATATTTCTGAAGACTTACAATTGTTCTTTAATATACATCATCATCTCTAAAATACTCATGATAGTTGACCCTCATTGCTCTGCAGTATAAGTAATGAACAGCAAGCCAATAATTACTGTTATTTCATTAGCAGTTACTTCTTTAAAACTAGGATCATTTCTGGAAAGGAAAGAAAAACAAACAAAAAAACTCACTTATAAATATATCTTCCCATAAATTAAAAGTACCTTTCAAAGGCCAAGAGTCTTAAACTTTCAGGGTATATTACCTGACCTAATATGATAGAAGCTTGCATGGCAAAACTGAAGATCATATTTATAGCTATTTTTTCCTATTTATTTGAAACACAGTAAAGTACAGTTTGTGAATTCAGTGACACAAGGTACACTGTCATAACTTTAGAGAAGCTATATATCCAAGAAAACAAACCAGTTTTTCTTTCTTTTTGAAAAAGTGGATTAAATAATTTTACTCACCCAGACACGCCATTTAAAAATATTGTTAATAAATTTCTAACATTCATAAAGTTGTAGCTTTCATATTAAAATGCAAAGATTTAAAAAGGTGTCTGAATAAGTAAAAAAAAAAAAAACTGGAATGAAAACCTAAATAGCACATCTAAAATTGGGGATTTGTATTTGGGCCTTTATATTCTTCTCTCCCTCTATACTACCCTCCTGGAATTCCAGGTCCCATGTCACCAGAGCCCTGCCTATCCACAGGCCCAAATCCTCCCTGGCCAAAGACCTCAGTACACGTGAACCTTCCCAACATGGAATGCTGTTGGTGGAACTCCAGGACTGACCTCATAACCTATAACACCACCACCTAAAGGTAGAAATTTCTGACTTCCTGAGCCATTAGGCTTTCCCAGGTTCATTGCTCCTACACAACTCATTCTTATCTCTCTATCTAGTGTATCCTTGTATAACACATGCTTACAACTTTCTTCTCTTTGGCATCTTATTTGCTTTCCCATCTCACATTGGTGGATCATTTCTTCTCTTTTATCCTGCTCTTCCTCTTGCCTTAACTGTATTTCTTTGTGTTTCTGTATTTCTTGATTATGAAGTTCCTCCATCTGTCTCAGTTGTTCTTGCTGTCTCATTAGATCCTGGTGTAAAAGATGTATCTGATTCTCATGACATGCACCTTCCATTTCACTATCCACTTAATCTTTTGCATGTTTCACATTTTTCTCAACCTGATTCCTTTGCTGTTCTTTTTTTTTTATTATTTCAGTCTAAAGACTTCATCTTCAGGAAACGTTCAAACTCAAAAGTGTCATGTTGGAAAAAAAAAACCAAGATGTTTTCTCTTTCTCCTTTTCATACATTGGATTCTTCTCTGCAAGGTTTTCTGGAAGAACACCTTCATATCTAGTTGTACAAATGGCTCCACAATAAAAAGACAGAGGGCTGGTGTCAACAAAAATATTCTTTCACTGAAATGTTCAAATGCCCCCCCCTTCCTCCCTCTTTCTTTCTTTCTTTCTTTCTTTCTCTCTCTCTCTCTCTCTCTCTCTCTCTCTCTCTCTCTCTCATTGAACAATGCCTTTTCCTGTATATCTTCCTCAGTCATCAACAATAAAGACAGCCCTTTCAAGAGGCCCAAATTGACTGAATGCTTATTCCAGTAATCCAGTGGAAACACAGGGTGAAAAATATTGTACAGATAGGATAGCTGCATGGAGGGCAAAATGGAATCGAAATTGTCACCCTCATGGGTTTATCATCAAATTCTGCCTCTTCAGATTCCAGTTTGATAAATCACAATCCTTTGCCATTGTGGATAAAGACTTCACAAGGCTTTACATAATCATTTGAAGTCTCTTCTACGATATCTTCTGGCAGACTTCCTCCAAGTAACCTACATATCTGTGTGCAAGACTTCTTTCCAAACCTCCTCAAGAAAGACACTTTTTTTAAAAAATGTATTTATTTATTTATTTATTTTTGGAGGGCAGTTGGGGTTAAGTAACTTGCCCAAGGTTACACGGCTAGGTTTTTGTTTGTGTGTGTTAAGTGTCAGAGGCTGGATCTGAACTCAGGTCCTTCTGACTCCAGGGCCGACGCTCTACTCACTGCGCCACCTAGCTGCCCAAAGACACATTTATTTTAAAGGCCTCCAAATTCATGATGTTCTCTTGGTTGTGGCCCTTGGGAACTCCAGTGAGGGTCCCCAGTGATAGAGAGGCTGTCAGAGGTGGCCCCCATGGTTTTCTCACAACACAAGTGCTGCGACTTCAGGTGTCCTCCAAGAGAAATAAAGTCAGGCTGCTAGGGACGCCGACTGGGCTTAGCTTTCCTTGGCCTTTGGCAATGCCCACCTGGGGACAGGACCAGGTTTGGCCATGATTCCTGTAGCTGTTGCTCTGGAGGTGGAGTGATAGAAGGTGTGTGCCAGGTCTGGGCTGGCCCCAGCGGACTCTATTCTGACTCAGGAATGGTCCAGGGACTTGTCTGTGAACAGGATGTGGGGAAAGCAGAGAAGGCATCCTAGGAACATGAAAGCCTCCTTCCTGAACACAAGCCGGCAAAGGACATAAGCCTGAACTATCCTCTGCTCAGCTCAACACAGCAGACTGTCCGAAGTTTAGATGCTTTTTAGTCTAATATGTAGCCCTTTGACTGAATCCAGACTTCACAGAACAAATTTCCCTAATAAAAGGATATGTTCTATAAAACTTGGACTCAGTTAAAAGCTGCACCCAAGGACATAGAAGGCCACATGTGGCCTCAAGGCTGCCAGTTGTTCACCCCTGGAACCATTTTTATTGAAAAAATGGAGACTGAACTGTGAGAGCTTCTTCTTCTCTGCTTCTCCTCATCACCCAGGTGCCTTCTGCTAAGGTTGCTTCCTTTATTCCCATCTCACATGACGATAGGGGCCCTTTCCTGACCAAGGCAAACCCCATTACCTGCAAGATACTCCCATTCCATCCATCCCACCTCCTGAAGATTACCCTATTTATCATTCCCATTCTTTCACTTTTCTTCAATCTCTTCCTGCTTTTCTACCCATGTCATCCCCTCCATAAGACAAGCAAACAAAAAACCCTCACTTAATTTTTGATATCACTCTCCTACTCTACAAACTCTTCTGGCTCCCTATCTCCTCTAGTATTAAATACAAAATCCCTTTTTTAATATTCCGAACCGTTCCTATGTTTTGTCTTCTTACACCTTGCCCCCTCCCCCCCATAATGTACTCTGCTCTCCAGTGTCACTGGCACCCTTGCTGTTCCTTAAACAAAACAAGACCATGAACTTCCTGACTCCAGGCATTTTTCTTGGCTATCCTCCATGCCTCAGTGCTGTCTCTTCAGCTTTGCCTCCTGGCTTCCCTGGTCTTCCCCAAGTCCCAATTATAAGCCCATCCTCCATAGGCAGCCTTTTTAATTCCTCTTATGTCTAGTGCCTTCCCTTTGTTGATTATCTTCAATTTATGTTGTATATAGATTATTATATAAAAATTGTCTCCAGTTTTGACATGTCTCCCCCATTACACTATGAACTTCTCAAGAGCAGGGACTGTGTTTTGCCATTCTTTGCATCCCCAGGGTTTAGCTGAGTGTCTAGCATATAGTAAGGCCTCAATAAATAATTGACTGATAGTCCATCTGGGTTTCAAGGACACTACTCTTTCCTTATTCCTCTCCTACCTGTCTGAACACTCCTCAATGTTCTTTGATGAGTCTTCAACCAGGGTATATCCACTAAAGGTGTCCTGGATCCTCTTCTCTTCTCTGTCAATATATTCAACATTGATGATTTAACACTGACATCAATCATTTAGTCATTATTCTTTTTTTTTATTTAGAGGCTTAGTTAGTTATAAATCCACCCATTTTCTTGGGTGGATTCCATTGTCTTTCACCTTACATGTTTTCATTGTTCAAGATTTAATGAGAGCCATAATTAAATGACTTCCCAGAATGTCTAGAAGTGTCCATGGTATTTGATTCATCAATCTAAAATTCCTGTGGTTAAAGGTAATGAGATTAGACATATAATTTATTAAGCCCTATGTGCAAGATATTGAGCTAAGAACAGGAAATACAAAAGCAGAAGAGAGGGAGGGAGGAAAGGAGAGAGAGAGAGAGAGAGAGAGAGAGAGAGAGAGAGAGAGAGAGAGAGAGAGAGAGAGAGAAAGAGAGAGAGTTTGTTAGTTTGTGACCTCTAGGAGCTTATATTTTAGTGATGATTGGGGTGGGAAGAGGGAGACAGTTTAGAAAAGGGAACCAAAAAGCAGGGGGTGGTAGAGAGTTCTAAAAATATGGAGAGTCAGGATCTGAGAAGCAGAGACAGAAGTGAGCCTTGCTAGTCTTGGTCACTTTCTCAAATGGAGATTTCTTGAAGGAATTCACCTATTAGTGGAGGAGGTCAGAGAGGTAGAGGTTTCTCCATTTTGAGGAAACTGGGCTAAGGTGAGAAGTTCAGAAATCCACAGGGTC
The DNA here is from genome assembly GCA_011680675.1 of Gymnobelideus leadbeateri. Classification (NCBI taxonomy): domain Eukaryota; kingdom Metazoa; phylum Chordata; class Mammalia; order Diprotodontia; family Petauridae; genus Gymnobelideus; species Gymnobelideus leadbeateri. Next base: position 844 of record WOXC01011084.1, on the reverse strand, counting down.
GGGGACTAAGAAACTTAACCAGATTGCAAGTGACCATGATTTATTCAAGAGAATTCCCAGTGCTAAACATTTCCTTTTAAAATTTCTTATGAGTGTTGTGAATGTGGTTTCTGTAGTCTATAGTCTCTTGTAGTTAAAAAAGCTATGATTTTTTTCATTTATTTTAGATTCAAGGTTATTGGGGAGAAGGGAAGGAGAGTATATCACCCTTTATGCAAATGTCTCTAGGGAAAGAGTAACTATATATATATATATATATATATATATATATATATCAGAAAAGCATACTAAAGTTCTCCCTTGATGCCTCTCTCTATTCTGAAGGTAACCCTGAGTTCTTAAAAGCATTACTTAAGACATACTCACTCTGACTAGCACTGACAAACTAGAATATCTTTGTGTATGGGTCTAATGACAGCCTTTATGTCTGTTGTCCAAGCATCAACTTAGCTAAATTTGCAGTTCATCACTAAGTGTGTTGAACAGTGACATAATTTTAGCTACAGAAACTCTCAAAGACTATCTACCAAGTCATAGAGTAGCTGTGATTCTTAATGGGAGGGAGTCCCCATGCCAACAAAATCACAGGTTCTTAAAATACTGACATATTAATCATATATGTTTTACTGAAAGTGAGTTTCAGGTTCTTTCTTTAGAGATTGTTTTGACTTAAAGGATGGTGGAAAAAAGAATGATGTTATTAAGAGCTTGTGGAAGGGGAAAGTAGCAGTAACAAAGGAAGAGTGAATAATAGTGAAGCAGTAGTGGGGAATGGGGTCAATGAAGACAAATATTGCCTACTTAATTGTGCCTAGGGCTAGCTTTCTCGTTGGTAGTTGCCAAT
>WOXC01011083.1:0-131676 GCA_011680675.1 Gymnobelideus leadbeateri | reverse complement strand
AATAAAAGATTCTAATTTTCCTGTGCTAGTAGATTGCTAAATCACATCCTTGTAATCAATAAGAGGATAAAGCCAGGTCTTGGCAGGAGGTTATCAAGATAAATTTCAACCTGTGAATTAGCACCATGGTACTATAGAAATACCCCTGGCTTTCCAATTAGGGGACCTGGCTTCAAAACCTGCCTTTGTCACTTCTTACTGTCACCTGGCCAAGTCATATAACTTCTCATCTACACAATGAGGGACTGACACTAACTCGTCTATTAGGTCCCTTCCATATCTGATTCTATGACCTTCTGACTGATGAACACAAATTCCCATAGAAGTCTAAGGTCACACACATTCTTTCACCCTGCTGGGGTGTGAGCTCTCAGCCAGTGTGATCCTCAACAATACAGGTCACTAAACTGATCTTTCATCCATCTCTAGTACATCCCTCAGGTAGAAACGAATTAGCAATAAAAACATGTCTAATATTACTCCAAGTTAGCAATAAAACATGTCTAATATTACTCAGTAGACATATTGTCCAAAAATTATTCCAGAAGTTTGGGGACTTGGAAGAGATTTTGCAGAATAATCATACCAGCAATTCATAAAGCAACAGCCTTTTTCATGACTGCATTGTAATTCTCATGAAAGAAGATCCAAAACCCAAAATGAATCACCAAGGGTGTGAGCCTGTGTGCCAGGGGAAATGTGAAAAGGGAGAGTGTTTTAAGACTGCAGTTGTGATAATCTTCAAGTAATGACAGGCAGAAAGAATCAATGAGGGTCTTGTACAGAGAGTGCCCTCAGAATTAGTACACATATCTTTGCCAGCTCTCTAATCCTTTCTCTGAAATGATGTAGAAGACAGCTGGGTCCTCTGTCCCTTCATGTCAGAGCATCTAGTCAAGGCAAGCAAAGGCCATGGACTTTATATGGATGGGGTCAAGTTCTCTGTCAAATATATCTGAATGACTTTTCATCTCATTTTACTAGAAGGATAACACTAGGGGTTGGCAGGCTAGGTAGCTTTACAAACACAGGATATGGACATGTCTAGCACAGTTTGGAAAGTTTCACAGTTGGGGGAGCCGGGAAGAGATAGGTGGTAGGTCCAGTGTAAGACAACCTGCAGCAAATGAATACCCAAAATAGGTTTTACAAAAGGTTATCATTCGTGCTATCAATTCATACAGTATTGAATACCCAGTAAGGAAAGAAATTAGTGAATAATGGTGCCAATGTGACATAAAAAAGCAACCAATAAAACCAGAGGGCCTAAGTCGAATTCCCATGGCTTATGTGGTAAGATCCTGAGTGTGTTGGCACAGTGAAGAGTGTGCATGACATACAGTCTAGGAAGACCTGCACTCAAACCCTGCCTTATACACATATTAGCATGTGACCTTGGACAAGTCACTGAATTTATTTGTGTATCAGCTTCCTTATCTGAATCATAGGAACAGTATCAGAACCTACCTCACAGGGTTGTTATGAGTTAATAAAAAGGTAACACATGCAAAGCATTTTCTAAACCTTAAAACACTATGTAAATGCTATATATCTATGTGTGTATACATACAGATACACACACCATACATACAGTATATATATCAATGTATCGATAGATATATTTCTTATGTGTAGATAGACAGGCAGATATATCTCTATACATACACATTTCCTTAAAATCCCAGACTCAGTCTTAGAATTAGAAAATTTGTACAATGGAGACAATGATATTTACCTTGCTTCTTTCACATAGAAAGCTAGGTGTCATAGTGGTTAGAACACTAGGCTTGGTGTCAGGAAGACCTGAATTCAAATGTGGACTCAGAAACATACAAGATATTTGACCCTGAGCAAAGCATGTAATGTCTGTTTCCTTTAAAATGCCCATAAAATAGTACCTACCTCCCAGGATTTTTGTGGGAATACAATGAATTATTTTTTGTAAAACTCTGAAAACCTTAAAGCTCTACAGCAATACTAGCTATTAATAATAATTTTATCATCATAATCATTTTGAAATACTATTATCATAATGGGAAAATGTTCTCTACATTAATATGAATGTGAACTATTTGATTTATATGTGTTAGGAACCCTATTTTTTTTTAAAGCAAACTGTGTGTTTGTGTAGGTAATATCATCCATGAAATGTCAGGGAACAATACAGTAGCGTGTCACTAAATGCCAACCACAAGATTACAGGAAAATTGAAGACCGAGTGGGTAAGGGTTAAGGGGATGCCATTCCCTTATGATTAAGACTTCAAGTTTGACTCCATTTCTTTCAAGTTGCTTTTCAAAGGGTGTCAGAGAGAGTAGTGGTTTTCCTTCAACTTTCAGATATATCTGAAAGCTGCCTAAGTTGAAGATGAATTAATACATAAAGGGGCCTGGCATTATCATCTCAAACAATGTCTCCCCACACTGGCTTCAGCTTATTCTATGGCTGGATATGATCACCCCAGAAGGCAGCCCTTCCACACATGGCCTAATCTAGGAGCTAATAAAAGTAATCACTGGGCAATTGGAGTGTTTCTACTGTAAGATGCAAATTTATTTCACTGTGGAAGAAAAACATGGGCTGGAAACTGTCCAGCAGGGTTACATTTTATTCCCTATAGTTTTCTGAGGCACTGTAATCAAATACCTAGAATAAAGACTGAAATAAAGGAATCACATCTTTAGGCAAAAACATTACTTGAAGGAGAAATGTTTATAGAGTATGGTAGATTTCCAGATAACTAGGTAGGCAAAACTTTTGTGCAAATAGCTTATTAGGAAAAGGCAATAGTTTTCCATTTACCAGAATGACAGATTTCTCCTATATTTTGAAATTATTTATTAAAAAGAATGTTCTTTATTATGGGCCAGGGCTCACAGGATCACAGATTGGAAGCTAGAGGGGTGCTTAATCAGCATATAATTCAATGTCCTCACTCACGAAGCAGGTGAGGAAATATCCATATAAAGTCACAGAGCTTAGATTCAGAATCTTCTATTCCAATGTTCTTACTTGAACTTTCAGGACCAAAGCACCAAAGTGGAGACAATACCCAGAGTCCTCCTCAAAGCATGGTTCTTATTGATTAAAACTATATCAGGTCTAATTTATCATGTTCTCAACTTTTAAGCTCCATATGTTCATTTGAATTTGTAAATAAACATCCCCAGTCTTTGTAAATAAACTCCATGATTGCAAGAGTAGTCGGTAAGTGTTCCAGAAGGTGTCAAATAACACATGTTCTTGCTTGTATGTGGGAAACAATGAAGCAGAGGGATACAAAATACTCCAAAGAAATGGAGTCAAGCTCAAATAGAAATGTGATCACTGAACCTGTGGGTCAATCAATAAGTCAGTCAACAAACGTGTTTACTTTGTGGCAGGTACTTCCATCATCTGGGTTATAGCTCCTTGCTACTCTTGGCTTAGCAAAAGCTTGTTCAGGAATCAAAAATACATAGTTCTTATCTCTCAAGTTTGGGATCAGGGTCCTATGAGTATTCAGATGTAGCCATCATTGATCTCTTTTCTCCTAGGTTTGACTCTTCTTAACCACAGCAGAAACTCCCAGGAGTCTAGATACTCAAATGATTCATCCCCTTCACCTACCTCATTTTCATTTTGGGTCCATGAGGTCAATCAGATAGGCTTATTAAAATTATGCCAGATATTTCCATAGCATTCAAGGTAAAAGGATCATTACTATATGCTCAGGAGAGAAAAAAGTCTTGCATCTGAAAATTCTTTATTCTTTCCCCATTATCTTTTCATTAAATAAAACTAAAAAATTGGGAATCTACTCATTTTAAATATTTCCACTGAAATTATACATATGTGTGTGTGTCCAAATAGATTCCCCAAGCACAAGTATATTGGAAAAAACAGAGCTTACAAATGGTCGTCTTTCACTATACTTACTTGTTGGAAAATATGTAAAGAAAGAATTCAATTTCCAGCTATTCATATGGTAATAAGTTTAATGTCCTTTTGATAGGATCCATAAAAATCAATTAAATTCATTTGACCATTAATTGGATATGCCTATAGTGAGTCCTCAAGGACAAACACATAGTAAATTACCTTAGCAAAGAGAGAACTCTGCAAGAAAGGAAAAGCATTTTTGGTAAGGTAGCCTAAGCCCATGAATACCAAGAAAATCCATGCTTGCCATGATCATTCACCCAGACCTAGAGAGGACCAGTCAAAACTTCCTCTCTTTTTTGTGACCTTCCTTGCTCTCCATCACTAGTTCCAGTCAGAATTATCTCTTTCCCTCCTGGAGTTCTCATAGCTAATTATTTTGTGACTTTCTCATGCATAGATCTCTCAAATATCATCAAAAATGTGTTAGCATTTTATTTTTTAGTATCTGTTTAAAAGGAAGAGTCTCTTGGAACACATTTGGAAATGAATGCTATATAAAAACAAAAAAGCCTCAATAAAACTTGAAGGAAAAATATGGAAATATATGTGTGAAAAAGAATGTGCCTGGACACACAGTAAAGAGATACAGCTAAAAGACCATGGGCTCCATATCCTCAGGGTTTAAAAAGAAAATTAGGAAGCTTCCCACCCTTAGTACATGGGGTACAGTTGGTCTGATTAACTGATGAAAAGACATGGGGAAAAATACATGTTGGTTGATATTACAATCCTGGATGTTTTGTAATATCATTCACTGGAGGAAATGGTCATATTAGCCAGTTGTCAGATCCCTTTGAATAAATATGTATGTGTATGTGCATGTATATGTATATGCATATTCCTAGTTTATCTCTGTATAACATCCTTAAAGAAACAGCTCAGTTATCTTTGTCCATTCATGCTCTTTATCAACTTAATGCCTTACCTCTACTCAAAAAATGCTTAAAAAATCTGGTTGGATACCAAATTCATTTATCATCATGTTAACTTTTTATTATTAGACCACTTGAAGAACATTTGTATATATCCAAAACATCATCATATATTTAAATGGAGGGAAAAACATTGTAAAGCGTGAGACTGATTTAAGTAGTTACTGAATACTTTCTGTACATAGGAGATGATAGGAATCAAGGACTGTAATGGAAATGCAAATTTGAAGATCTTCCCTGCCCCTAGCTTAAGTGCACCTGGAGCCTGTGGTGGGAGGCTTGTTTTTCAGGAAAGCCCACACCTTGATACTTTGTGATTGGGCAGTGGGTCCAGAAGGTTGTTACATTCTCTGAGCCAGGAGAAGGCTATATAAACCCTGAGGAGAGGCTTTGCTTTGGGGATCACTTTGAGGTGTTGTGTGATTTGACCAGATGAGACTCTGGGAAGCCGTTGTTGAGAGGTTCCCCCCCCCCCCAGCTTTGAAAACCCAGATGTTGATGCTTCCCTCTCTGGTAACTGTGATTTGGTATTGATATAATGGTAGGACAGTTTGGAAGCCTGTCTGTTTGATCTGTAAGTTCTGTAACTCTGAAGTTCGGGGTGCTGACCTTTTCCCCTGAACTAGGTAATGTGTGTTTGTTTGATTAAAGTAAACTTGTTAACCCATTTTGAGTTGCTTTTCCTTTCGAAAAGCAGATCTAAGAACCTGTGTTGGCAGTCACCCTGGGGATATTGGGGTGCTTGCTGCTACAAGGACATAGATCATATGTTCCTGGCACTTTGGAATTTTACTGTCAGTTTGGAGAAACAAGGCATATGGCCATGAAACAATTTTAGTAGAGATGCATGGCAGCATATAAGGGTGTGCTTAGAATGCACGAGAGGAACTAAGTCCATAAGTTCTGGGGTAGGGCAAAGTAAAAGAAAGATCATGATGTCAGAATATTCATACTCATTAAACTCTCTGTGGAAGATGTGGTGGGGTGGACAGTAGAATCCATCATGCATGCTGCTAAAGCACTTAACTGCAGAGCAATAATGGTGTTTCACATCAGAGTCATTTCCAGATGACAAATTAACGTTTCCCTGCCCCTTTGCGATTTTCAAATGGCATCTTAATATGAGAGCAGTAATGACTTGGATCTGGCTAAGGTCGGAAGCATGAAAGTAGTTCTGTAAATGCAAGCTGTCCATCCAACAAGTCATTGATACCAAGAGCCATATCCTCTTTGTCCATCAATACAAGAATGAGAATGGGGCTAAATCAGTTCTTTTGGGTCAGTAATGGACTTCTTAATGAATTACCTTTGCTATCTCAGGGAGATAATATAGAAAAGAAGGGGAACGGGATCAATGCAGCATCCAAAAGGAAGTATTTCAAACAAGAGAGTTTGCTTACGTCCTGGAAATTACATGGATCCTACTTTTGTGAAACTCATTTGGAAAGGAGCATTTTAAAAGGGTAAATCTTTGCCTATTTTTTCCCCATTCATTCAAGTCAACACTTATTAACTGCCTATTATGAGCATAGTGCTGGGCCAGATATTTAGTTCTATACCTTCACATTTTGAAACTATGCCTATGGTTCAGGGCAAACTTCAGTTTGGATTCAATCAAAGGCCCATGCTTGAGGACCTAGAGGGTCACATGTGGCCTTGAGGCTGCAGGTTCCCCACCCCTGGTTAAGGGTAAATCTAAAATTTGATATCAACTTCATAAGAATTACCAGGGTAAAATTTAGCTAGATAGGAAGGCTTTAGAAAAATAATCTGAAATTATCTTAAATAACCCTAAGATAAAAATGAGTCAGTTAGATGATGTGGTGGCCAAGAAATGCTAACACCATCTCAGGCTATATGGAAAGGATTAATGTTCACTAATAGGGAGGTGATATTTTCTCTGTTCCTTGTCCTTGTCACCCCGTATCCAATCGTTTGTTTTAAGGTCTGGACATCACAGTTTTGGAATAAGATTGGTAAGCCAGAAAGCATATCTGTATCACTGAAGGTCTTCAGGTTGATGTAATATAGAGATCACTTACAATCAAGAGGGATATTTAACCTGGAGAAGAAAACTTATTTACTCAATAAACTTTTATTAACCATTATGTATTTAAAGCATTATGGGCCAGGCACTGAGCTAAGCAATTGAGATACAAAGAGAAGCAAAAGACAGTTTCTACCTTCAAGGAGCTCATAATCTAATTGGGGGAGGGGAAGAATAAGCAAAGTAATATGCAAAACTGAGTTATATACAAGATATATATAAAACAATTAAGAAAAGGAAGGCACTAAAATTAAGAAGGGTTGGGTAGGGGTGGCTAGGTGGCCCTGGAGTCAGAAAGACCCGAGTTCAAATCTGAGCTCAGACACTTAACACTTACTAATTGTGTGACCTTAGGCAAGTCCCATAACCCCAATTGCCCTATCTTCCCACTCCAAAAAGCAAAAATATGAAAATAAAAATGAAAAGAGAAGGGTTGGGTAAGGCTTCCTGTAGAGAATAGGATTTTAGTTAGGACTTTAAGAAAAAAAGAAGTTAGGGGCGGCTAGGTGGTGCAGTGAGTAGAGTATCGGCCCTGGAGTCAGAAGGACCTGAGTTCGGATCCAAACTCAGATACCTAACACATAAACAAAAACCTAGCCATGTGACCTTGGGCAAGTTACTTAATCCCAATTGCCCTCCAAAAAGCAAAACAAAAAAGAAGTTAGTAGATGGAGGTAGAGTGGACCAGAGGAAAAAAATCTGAAGCTGAGGGATGGAATGTCTTGTTTGTGAAACACACAGGAGTTCTGGGTTACTGGATCAAGGAATACATGACTGTAAACAATGTGTAAAAAGACAGAAAAGGGAGCAATACTAGACCATACTAGCAGTAACTTCACAAGCCTTGTAAATCTTGAATTGCTGTGTAAATGATAAATATTATTACTATTTTATATCAGATGTTCACAAAGAAACAGTATTTATAAAAATAAATTACTGAAAAGAATTCTAAGTTAGGAATGAAAAGATGTGATTTTCTTTTCCTAGATTTGCCACCACCAAGCTAAGTGACCTTGAGAAAACCAATTATGGTTTTTGTGCCTCATTGCAAAATGAGGACATTAAATGAAACAATCTTTAAGATCTCTTTCATGAAACTAATTTGGCTCTGAATGTGACTCTTTTGTACAGCTTCATAGGTGCACTTCTATCCTGAACATAAACATGTACTTATATATCATACATACGTTGGGTAGGATTAGATCTTATCTAAGTAATATAGATAGAGACTGGACAAGACCCTTGTCTAGCTGACAACCATTCAGTAAGAAATGATAGGGCTATTCTAACTTGTCATTCAACTGATTCCTGTTTACTTTTGAAATAATTTAAAAAATAAATAAAATTTGTCACCACTAATCCAATAGGCAATAAACTGGCTAGACAGGGTTGTCTGTCAGACAATCAAAAGTAAAGATGATTCTTGACAATCTGAGTTTTGCAGAGCTGCTGAAGCCTCATGGAAAAGTCTAAAAGAAATAATTCCATTGAAAAGCCATTTATCTTCTCATAATCATATTTCTTTATCATTTTCCTTCCATAATATTATGTTAGTACAGAAGTTTATAGGAAAAGGAGGGTTCTAATTTCCAGAATGGCTGTTTACATCTTCTCTCCCTAACCTGACCTCCCCTCCCCGAACCTTCATGTTTCATTTTTTATGTCAATATTTTCAATAAATTTTCATAGCTTAAAACATAGTAGTATCAATTGTATTATACGCCAATGACCTACTGAATGTTATTTGGTCAAGCACATTTGTTAACAATTAGTGTAAGTGGGTACTTCTGATGATTACAAAAAAAATGCTTTGGCAAGGTAAAGGGGTTGGGGTTGTTTATTCAGACAAAAGGCTAAAATATCTGAAATTTCCGTTTAGCTTTAAAGTTTTCTTTATATCTCCTATGTACCTCAAAACCACCAGGTGAGGTACTATAAATATTATCATCCCTATTTTAAAGAGAAGAAACAGAATTTAAATGAAATTAAATGACTTATTCAGACACAAGCTAGTAAGAGTCTAAAGCAGGTTTTGGAAAAAGGTGTTTCTGAAGCCCACATTAGTGTTGTCAACTAAACAAAGAAACACACACATCTCACCTGGATTTAGAAGTGAAGGAAATTTAGAGGTCACCTAGTCCAACCCCTTTATTTCACAGATGAAGAAACTGAGGCCCAAAGTATTTAAGTGAGTTTTCCAAGGTCACATAGGTAAGTAAGTAAGTAATAAATCCCATGCTTTGGTAGGATGCCACAATAAACTTAAGCAGTAAACAAATGGCTAAAATTGGAGGTGGTAGAAATGTGCACTATTCCTTTCATTCAATCCAACAAATATTTATTAATCACCTATTACTGCAGAGACTCCAGGAAATTGCGAATCCCTTTAAATAATTTTAAAATTTTCTAATAAACAAAGGCCAGTCTTCTTAACACAATATTCTAATGGTGATTTATTGAATGGCAAATTACAACCTTTGCATAATTCTAAATTAGTATCAGCCAAAGTGCAATGAAGAGATACATTGTGGGTGTCAAAATGTTGCAATATACAACAAACAAAAAAGATATAAATGAAAAGCTAATAGAGGACATCAGAAAAAGTTTGATTAAAAAAAAGGACGGGTTAGTTGGGAAGAGCAAAAGATGACCACATGGGAGGCTCTTAATATTTGTTGATTTTTTTAAATTGTTAACCAGGAATACCCTATATTTTCCACAGAATCCTTACAATGCCAGGTGAAAATAAAGAAACTTTATCTCCTAACTTGTGGGAGGACATGAACACTATTCTCACTATAGTAAATATTGATAAGCTCTGAGCTTGATGTAAGAGTTAAAATTCATACTATTAAGATCAAAGATCCCTGGTAGAATGAGGGGTGAAAGGTATATTATATGTCCACAGACAAGCAAATGCACCATGATTTGAGGAGGGCTAACAATTGGAGCTGGCACAGTGGATAGATTGCCAGGCTACAAACCCCTCTTCCTGAGTTAAAATCTGTCTTCAGACGCTTCCTAGCTGTGCGACCCCTAGGCGAGTCACTTAGCCCTGTTTGTCTCAGTATCCTCATTTGTAAAATGAGCTGGGGAATAAAATGGCAAATCACTCCAGTATCTTTGCCAAGAAAACCCCAAATGGGGTCATGGTGAGTGGGACACAACTGAAAAGAAGTGAACAGCAACAAAAATAATTAGTGGTATTAAGGAAAGGCTTCATGACTGAAGTAATACCTGAGATGAGTGCTGAAGAAAGAGAATTCTGAGAAGTTGTGATAAGATAAGATAAAATACCTTTTAGATGTGCTGGAGGATCAGCTTGTACAAATGGATGGAGAGAGGAGGTAGAAGGCTGAATTTTTGTGGTCAGCCAGTAAGGCTAATTCAATTGGACTTTGAAGAATATAAAAGAGGAAAAATGCAGGATCAGCCAAGAACGGTATTTTAGATAAGTGGCTATCACTGACATAGAACTTTTCACAAAAATTATCTCATTTTTCCTCACCATGAAGTGGGTCCTATTATTATCCCAATTTTGCAGTTGGGAAAAATGAGACTGAGAGTCATGAAATAATTTATCCAGGTCACAGCTAATAAATGATTAAAGCAAGATTTGAACTCAGTTCTTCCAAACTTCAAGGTCAGCATTTTATCCACTGTGCCACTCAGCTGTGGGTAAGCTAAGGAGTTTATATTCTATCCTAGAGATAGGAGGGAACTTTCTATAAGGGTAGTACCTGGGTAGATGTGTGTCTTATTTTCACAAATGTATAGAGGATAGATTGAAAAGAGATTAATCAGGAGGTTTTTATTATAATTTAGACAAAAGCTAGTAACAGTCTAGACAAACCATGGTAGGGAGAAGGGGGCAGAGAAGACATCTTTCTTATGGAGGTAAAACTGACAAGACTGCAGCTAATTAAATGGGAGGACTATAGGGGAAAAGAAGAGTCCAGGATTTCTTGAAGATGAAAAACTTGAGTGACTGGAAAATAGGCCATCTTTCCCAAAGCAGAAGACAAGTTTTCCCTTCTTTTTGACTGGTGGAGACTATCATTTTTATACCTTCTAATATCCTCCCCTTTGGTTTCTGTAAGTTGAATTCTTCACCTGCATTTCCTGTTATTCTAAGCCATATTGGATATTTCAAAAATGTCAAATTGGTTCAATCAATAGTATTCTGTCAAGGCATTGTCTTAAAGGCATGGAATAAAATGAAAAGAAAAAATACATAAAACTCTGTTCTCAAGGAGAATTCAAAGTGAGTACTTCCCATTTTTTGCAAATTAAATTTCATAAATCATTCTTTTAATAATTTATTTTATATTATTCTGCCTTGAAGCAAGAATTAAGTCTCTAAATGTGACTTCTAAAAGTAAACCTTACTGTAGTGGCAGAAAAAGTGTTCAGTTAAAGGAAGAGTTAACTTTTTAGTCCTGAATGAAGTGGGGAGAAATATAATTTTCAGTAATTCTATTGGTCTTTGGAGTCTGAATTCACCCCCTAACAATGTTCACTAAAGTGTCCCAAATATTATCCCGTGCTCTGGAGTTTTGCCTGTTGCCCAGGCCTATTAAAAACTTAACAATCTGTTGTCCTATATGAAACCACCTTCTTTTCTGTATGTCATGGAGTGATAGAGAATGATTAGTCAGATAAACATTGATTGGGAGAGGAAAGGGGAAAAGAATGGACTTATTATTTTCTTATCTTTCTCAATTAAAATCTATGTCTAGATAATTTTAAGGAAGATTATTTTTAGTTTACTAAGTTTTGTTGTTTAATTTTTAATTTCTATTTTTTTTGTTTGTTTTGGTAGAAGGATCTATACCTCTGATTTCAGCTATGTAGGAAACAACTGGAAATTTCCTTCATTGAGGAAGGTCTAGAAATCATCACCTAGGCTTAAATTATTAAGAGGCTTAATTTCCTGGGGCGCTAAAAAGTTAAATAATTTGCCCGTTGTCATATAGCTAGCAAGAGGTAGACTTGAACTTGGCCCTTCCTGACTCAATTGCTCTTTTATTCTGTAAACCACATTGTCTTTCAGTGTGTGGGAGTCAGGTGGGATGAAAGGGTGACTCCAATTCCAACTAACATCCCAATTTCTGTGAGAACACTTTCCTAATCTCCCTTAATTCTAATACCTTCCTTCTCTTGATTCTTTCCAGTTTATCCTGTATATAGCTTGTTTGTTCAAGGTTGTTTGCATATTATCTTCCCCTGTTAGACCACTTGGTCTTGGAGAGCCTTTCTTTGCATCCTGAACACAGTCCTGTACCTAGCACATAGTAGGCACTTAATATTTGTGTATTAGCTAACGATGCCGATTTAAAGACAAGGCTACTGTAATTATTACCTAGCCATAAAAATCATCTAATGCTCTAATAAGTAAGTACCATCCATACTTCCTCAAGTTTCTAAACACATGCATTACTGCTGATGCCCGCCCACCACCCCATGTCCTAGAACTGACTGTATTCTAGGAATGAAGTTGAATGGACCATAATTTGAAATCAATGTGGCATGAATCATATCCCTTAAATGTCTAAGAAGCATTTTTATAATCACATCTGCTGTTCCTGGTTCCTATTATAGCTTTCACCCAGGCTTTTACTCATAACAGCTGCAACTCAAGTCTTTTCAATTGGCAAGGAAAAAAACCATCATTATCATATACAATTGACTAACTACTTAGTGTAGAGAATTAAACATTTTCTTTCCTCATAAAACAATTGTAGTTTATGACTAGTAATATAATATGTAGACTGTAAAATGATTTGCAATGTACAGTAACTATAGGAATACAAAATACCATTTAGAATATTTTTCCCAGTTCTGACTTTAGAGAAAGAAAATTTTCCATAGTCATATGTAATACTAATAGGTCCCAAAAGAGATGTAAGCTGGAAGACTGGGTTAGACTAAGTTGAAGCAGGAAGAAAGCAAAATGAAGAGAATTGGAGATAAGAACTGTGATTATTCTGATAGATTGCCTTCAGACATTTATCACATGTTGCTTTTTATGGGGAGTTTTATGGGAAGAATTCAATGATAAATACTTATGCATCCGTTTGGGAGAGACATCTATGTGGTATGCTAGAAAAAACAAAACAAAAGCCCTGGATTCTGTCCCAGAAGACCAAGAATTCAAATCCCAACTCTGCCCTTTACTAAGCAGAATGATCTCTAGTGAGTCTCAGTTTCCTCACCTTAAAAACAAGGACAATAATACAGTCCCTATCTCAAAGTTGTTATGAGAATCATGTGAAGGTAGAGTGTATCACAAAGTATGACAACAGAGGCATATTATTTGTCCTGTTAAACTATGAACAGAAGGAGTACATTGGACTTGAAGGAGGAGGAGTACTAGAAACTGGTGTCAGAGTTCCTGGGTTCAAATCCAATTTCTTCCCCTACCTAACTAGGACAAGTTACTTAATCTCTGGGTTTCAGTATCCCTGATTTAAAATAAGGATCTTGTACCTGGTGACCTCAAGGGTCCCCCTCATCTTGAAATCTTAGGATTCTAGAATTATAGATTTAGAGCTGGAAATCCTGCTTAGGTAATATTCAATTCTGCTCAATATCCTTATTTTACAAGTAAGAAATAGAAGGACAGAAAGCTTAAGTAATTTGCTCAGGAGTCTTAAAGCTGACAAGTAGATAGGATTCAAACCAGGGTATTTCTGACTCCAGGTCAATGCCTGGAGTACAGTGCCACAACTCAAGTAGATGTATGGTCTGAGGTCTGTTGTTCAAGCTCAGATTCTCAGTTTCAATGCCTATTAAGAAAAGATGATAAAAATCCTCAAATGAGATAACATAGACAAAGCATTTGACAATCCTGAAAACCCCATATTAATGTATATTATTCTTATATCCTTTGACCTGTCTGTCATGTTTTAGGGTTGCTAAAAAATAGACAAATTCAGAGAGAAATGCTGGTCTAATGAATTAGTATTTGAAACAAGCTAATCTGGGTTTAAGACAACATTTTTATGTGAATAAGCTAAATGTAAATTACCAAACCAAAGATATTTGCATAATTGTGAAGGAAAACGATAGTGTAATTTTGGGGGTGGAGTAGAACAAAAAATAATTAAAGAGTAAGGTCTGTTTTGTCTCCTACTATTTTGGTTAAAAAACACACAACTTGATGACAAATTTAGGGTTATGAATGTGGAGCTGAGAATGCCTACGTTCTCATTTTACAAATAAAGAAAATGAGTCCACGGAAGTATGATTTGCCCCAATCTAACTGATTTGGACAGCACTGCTAGAATTTGAACCTGGCTCTTATACTAAATTCAGTGTTCCAAAGGAACCCAGTGTCCCATAATGTCTCATATAAGTTGGTCATCAATCAACTATATCAATTGTTGATGTTAGCTGGCCATTTCAGTTGTGTCTGACTTCATGACATCATTTGAAGTTTTCTTGGCACATACTGGAGTGGTTTGCAATTTCCTTCCCCAGTACATTTTACAAATGTCAAAGTGTGTTAAGTGACTTGCCCAGGGTCACAGAACAAGTAAGTGTCAGATTTGAATTCACGAAGATGAGTTTTCTTTAATATGAGCCTGCATCCATCCACTGTGCCACCTAGCAGTCCCAACTATATAAAAATCCTCCCTAAATGAGAAGAGGAGTGAAGATCATAGGATTATAGATTTCTTATTGGAAGAGAAAAGAAACTTTATCAGTTCAAATGCTGTATAGAGGCACAATCTGAGACTCAGATGAGATAATTTGCCTATAGTTACAGCAGAAGATAAGGTCATGAGCAGGATTCATGCCCAGGGTTTTCTGATCCCATGGTCTGTACTCTGTCCATTAAGCTAGTAGGGAAAACTACTAAGGTGCCAAAGTGAAGGAATTCATTAAAGTGGATGAGCTCAAAGGCTTTGACCAGTTTTCTGTTTAGGTATGTGCAGGGCATTAGCATCCCACTAATTAAGATTGGAAGTTGTGGTGATTAGGATATGGTCCAGTTGTTGTCCTTCCTTCTGCACATAAAGTAACACACAAATTCTTTGTACGGACAAAAAGCAGAAGGTAAAATTGCAAAGCTATGAAAACATATTGCTTTCAAAAACATTATAAATATGATATAAATATCATTAATCTCCTAAATAAATCACCTTCTAAAAATTATTTTAACGGATCCCCTAGGACTTCTACTGTTTAACATATTGTTAGATTAGTTTGAGTTATACATGTACTTAAAATGAAATAAACATTTTTTAATGTCCCTGCTGTGTTCAAAGCATGGTGCTAGGAGTTGGGGAAGAATCATGGCCTGGATTTGAAGCTACCCTCATCCTTATGAAGCTGATAATTCTAAGACAGTCCCTCTGTTTCTTATCTACAATTCGTCCTGTCTATTGTGGTTGTTTGCCTGTTGTATCCCCCATTTGATTCTGTCTTGAGAGCAGGGACTGGCTTTTTCACCTTTCTTTGTATTCCTAGTGCTTAGATAGTGTCTGGTACACAGTAGGTACTTAATATTTATTGACTTGATGAAGAAATGACTGATAGTATAGAACTGAGAGTAATACAACTTTTTTGTTTTGTTTTGTGTTGTTGTCATTGTCTTTGCTATTTAACCAGAACTTTGATTTGATACATGTAGGGAGCTCCCAGTGAACATGTTCCTCTCTAGCCCATATCAACACTGGTTCTGCGAT
Source organism: Gymnobelideus leadbeateri (assembly GCA_011680675.1). NCBI lineage: Eukaryota > Metazoa > Chordata > Mammalia > Diprotodontia > Petauridae > Gymnobelideus > Gymnobelideus leadbeateri. Next base: position 116,080 of record WOXC01011083.1, on the reverse strand, counting down.
TTATCATCTTACAGAGGTGCCTAGGGGAACAGAAAGATTAAGTGACTAGCTCATGAAGGCCCTGACAGTCATCAGCAGAGGAAAACTGTGAATCTAGGTTTTCATGTCTCTAAGGTGAGCTACTCCCCTTCACTCTATAGTGCTTTAAAAGATTTAGATGTCTTAAAATATTTAGAAAGTGAAAAAGTCCATAATTCATATTTTCAGACAAATTCCAACAAGCCTTTCTCCTAATAAAATTGTAAGCTTTACTCTATACATCATTATAAATCAACATCTTTTAGACAGAATATTTGTGTTCATATAGAAATCAATGAAACAGAAAATATTTTATGAGAATGGAATAGAACATTAAGCACCGGAGACCAGTACAAAGCTTTATTCACTGAGATAAGTCAACATAACTACGTCTTCACTGTACCAAGACTAAATCACAGCAGGGGTCACCTGAATGGACACAAGTGACAGAACCATTTTGTTTGTTCCTTCCTTTCCCTTCCTCCTCCCCACAAACGGACAGCATCCAATACAGTCCACTGAGCATACCCACTGGACTAGAACTCAGAATATTCTCATTAGCTAGCTCCGTGACCCCATCGGTCTCAAGGTTTCATCAGTAAAATAGATGTAATACCACCTGCCATTATTATAAGTATCAAATCATGTAGATGACATTAGATTGAAAGTACATGTACCAAATGAATAGAGTTATCCCTTAAACATCATGAACTTCCCTTGAGGTTTCAATATATCGTTGGTCAACATAAGAAATTCAATGGGAATTTGCGGGGGAGTTTTGCGGAAGCCATAGACAACACACAAAGACTAGCGGATGACATATAAAAAGCTTAGAAACTCAGAAATGCATAAAATGTATGCATAGTATTGTTTAATATCAACATATTTTATCTTTTAATAGCATAATAATCCAGACTTCTTCTCTCATAAGAAGACTGTGCCAAAACATTTTACAGAGATTTTCCAGATTGTGGGGGTGCCAGTGTCCTCACCCCCACAATACGGAAGGGATAACCATATATTATTCTGATTGTTGCAGAAATTTAGTACTTTAAACATTTTTATTTTTCCAAGAAAGTCTGAAAATGGAATTTTGATACATTTTTTAAAAAATCATAATTAGACTGTGCATGATGGCGAAAGCTTCCAGTGATTTTCCTAAAGCACAGATTTGACCATATCACTCCTCTACTCTAGAAGTTTGCAAAGCGTGGTCCAACTATCCATGAGGGTCCATGAGACTATTTTACTGGGTCTGCAAGGTTAAAACTCTTTTCATAATAATACAAATATGTTTTAATTTCTAATAGAGTAAATATCAATAGATATAATAGATAAAAATCCTTAGGAACAAAATAATTTTTGAGTATAAATTGTGAGATGTCTATCTTCTTCATAAACTCCAGTACCTCTCTGTTTGCAAAAATATATTCCTGTGACATTTAAAACTCTTCAGAACCTATCTCTATCCTATCTTTCCAGCTGTATTATACATTTCTTCCTTTAATGCATGCTAGAATCCAGTCAAACTGGACTTCATACTTTGTTCATGCACTGCTCATTCATCCCTTACTGTTTCACTCCCTCATCTTCTCTACTTCTCAGTTTCTAGTTAGCTTCAAGGCTTAGGTCAATCACTACCTTTTACATAAAGTTTACCCTCAATTCTTCAGGAGCAATGCTTTCATTTTCAAATCTTCTATTTAGTATCTATCTATCTATCTATCTATCTCTCTATCTATATGCATATGCTGTGTCCCCTGAGAGAAGGTATGCCCCTTAAGGGTAGGGAGTGTTTCACTATTTTTTCCTTTTATCCTCAACACCTGGAACTGTTTTGAGCACACAGTAGGCAGTTAACATGATTTCTGAGTCACTGAGTAACTGATGGATTGAGACCTGACCAGGTTTTGAATTCTGTCTCTAACGCATAAATGATCATCAGCAAGACACTGAACTCCCCTGTGATCATCAGTCTTCTGTGAGTTGGGAACAAAGTTATTCTCACTACTTCAAAGAGTCATTATGAAGAAATCACATAAAATATTAAAAGTCTATGTAAATATGTGTTATCACCATCATTTTTTTCTTCTAACCAATTGGGGGCGGGGTGAGTGATAAAATCAAACTCAGAAACAAAATGTGTTTCATGAATATAATTCTGTACTGATTTCTCCAAACTTAATATTTGAACTATTCTGGTTCTTTCAACTAAATGAGAGGAAATATAGACATATAGATATATGCCTATATTTTCTCCTTTTAGTTATAGAAACTAAACATATATGTATAATATATAACATACATCCACAAATATATGCATACATACATGTCTATACATTTATATCTTTATATATGAGTGCATATATTTCTCCCCATGTTTATATGTGCATAAACACATATGCATACACATATATACATTCATATTTTATATGTGGTTAACCAATATAAATGTGCATATGGCTTTATACATTTATAGGCATGCATACATACATACATACACACACACGTATGTGCATGCATGTGAATTAAGTAATGCACCACCATGATGGATACCCATGCTATAGCCATAGTATGATGAATTAACAAAAATATTGAATTGGGTGTCAGAGGACATGTGTTTGAATCTTGGCAAAGTTACTGCATCTACATAACCTGGGGCAATTTTACTTTGCTCTTTTAGATTTATAAAATGAGAGGGCTAAATTAAATTACTTTTAAACTCTAAAATCTTAAATTAATTATCTGACCCTATGATCTTTATATTTCTCCTTATGTTATAGGGAAATTTTCCCCCTTATTTCTTCTCTCCATTTATCATATCCTCCAACACTTAAATACCACTAATGTAATTTAGATGTCATTAGTCCAATTAATTCATTATTGATAAGAATATGTATCTCAAAGATATGGCCTGAATGGAACAATGTCTCACAGTTGGTAAGCAGAGCCAGAATTGAAACCCAGCTCTTCACCTACAAATCCCAAAGTCTTTCCACTTCATAATATTGCATTACTCTAACTTTCAGTCACTTTGATTCTGGATAATTTTCATCTCATCAATTCATTCTTTACCCCCATTATTTTGCATTCTACTTTCATCAATCAACCACTCAACCAGTAATCAAGAAATTATTGAGAGACAACTTCAAACAGTTCTTTCCTTTCACTCTGCATTTCTTCCTTAAGTTAATTTATTTTAGCTATTTCCTATTTCTTCTCCATTCCATATTCTCCACTATGAGAAAGGGGTATTTTAACAGTCAACAGAGGCATCAAGATGCAAACTTTCCAGGTCCATTTCAAATCACTGATATTTTCATACTAGATAACAAATAAAATAGCCACTTACTATCCTCTCCTGCTTACTGTCCTCTGAAAGTCATACTGGCTGTCTGCTGTATCTTACCTTGATCTCCCTAGCCCCCCACCCCCCTACACACACACACACACACACACACACACACACACACACACACACACACACACAGCAGAACATAAGCTCTTGGAGGGAAGGGGCTGTTTCTGTTTTCTTTCTTCTTTCTTGTCACTTAGTTTCTGATGGCTCTGAGGGTAAGTAACTTGGCCTCAGGACCAAGTAGGTCTCTAGAGACTTTACCCATGCAGTCTAAAACAATTCTCTAAGATTATAAATGGCAGAAAACTTGTATTGCTGTTTGGGATGAAAAACCCCATCCAAAATTTAATCAAGAACACAGAAATTTCTTAGTGTAAGAACAGGAATTTTATTGTCTTCCCCAAGGAGAAGGGGGGGGGTTGGGGCGGTCTTCCCCATCACTGGTCATGAGGAAGAGGTGAGTTACAAAAGGCAAAACAAGAATTTATACCCTAAGGCAGTCAACACAGCCCCTCAACCCCACCCCAGCTGTCCCTTCTCCCATTGGCTGAAAGGTGGGCTCAAGCCTCAGCATGAAAATCTTCCCCAATGGCAAATAACAGAGAAGCCCCCCACTATCCCTCAGTGGCTGGGAGGTGGGCTTACAAAGAACAGGGAAATGGGGAATGGCCAATTCAAATGTACCTATCCTTATGTGGCAAAGTCCAAAGTGAAGAAGGGAGGAACTAAGAGCTTAATTGGCAGCAAGGGAAAGGGGGAAGAGTCCTGACAGCAGCAATGGACGGGAAGAGGGAAGTTAACAATCAAAACTGCCTGAGAAGTTTTCACTCCCCAGATACTGCTAAAGTTAATATTCACCTGAAAGTTTCCCATATAAATGAAATAACAGTTCAAATCCTATCCCTATCTCTCATATTTATTTTTGCATCCCCAGTGGCTATCATGGTTCTTTTCCCATGGGGGGTACTAAATGATTTTTGGGTGTTTGATTGGCACAAATGCCAGATCTAACTAATTTCAACTATGATTTTATCCCATTCACATGGTCCAGTAATTGTCTATTGTTTACTATGGGAAGAAAATGTATTGTTATTGACTCTAAAAACATGATAGTTATATATTAAAATAAGAAGGTTTATTACTATTTCTGTGACAATCTAAGGTACTGGCTCCATACTTTCTTTCCTCTGCCCTCAATTTAAGTCTGCACAAAACTAAACCAAAGAAAATAGTAGCGTCAAAAACTAGATTGACAAGTAGCACAGACACAGAATTCACAAGACTTGAAACCACCCAGGTATGTGTTTGTTTCTTTCTCCTGGTGATAAAATCCCCACCCTGAAGGTGTGCTCCTACTATATATTGTTTCCCACTATAAGAATACTTCTCTTCTATGAAGTTTATGTTTTAATATTTTATGCATTTGTTTTTGGGTCACATTCATTTGTAAATTCAACTCGAACCCTTTATCTACCCAGAAAGCAATCCCTTAAAGCAAAGAACAAAAAGAGAGGAAAAATAAAAGGTGGGTATGTGGGTAGGAAACAGTCAACAAAACTAATCAATATATTGACTCAGTAAGACTACATAGGCAATCTTGCACACACATAATTCCCTATTTCCACAGAGAAATTAGAGGGGAATTGTCTTATCCCTTCTAAAAAGCAGAGCTTTTAAATTTAAGGAGAAAAATGTCTCATAAATGGAAAACAGTGTGGTGATATCTTATACTTTGTACCTTGAAATGAATTTGATATCATTAACAACCATTTGGTGGTTAGTCATAACTGCATTAACATTCAAATACCTCAAAAGCAGAGGCTTGCTTCCTTAAATCTTACAATTATATAAATTACTACTCAAAAAACTCATTCTAATCCAATTAATGAAAATTAATTCAGAAATAAAGTCTCCCAAATGCAAATTCTATTGTTTCCCAAACCCTTGAATAGTTAGATTAGATGCTGTTAAGGAAAAAGGAAAACACTTAGATGGTTATTTCTCATACCCTTCAAAAATAATAAAGGGGAGTAATAAAGGAAAGGAAAATTCTGGAGTAAGACTAAGAATCAGAGCATAGAACAGTCAAAATAATTGTAGAGCAGTCTATTTTCTTGAAAATATACTTCATTTAGATTTGTACTCTTAGGTACATAAAAAATAACCTTTATTGCTTTTCCATTTGCACTATAACATTCATGTACATCGTTTAAATATGCAGTCTTTTTTAGACTAAAAACATGTCACTAATTTTCAGAAAAGTGCCTCATCTCATCAACTACCTTACTAACAGAAACACAGGAATGGAACAGCTTAGCCCTCAATGGTTTTGATGGCACTAAACAAGATCAGCTAAGGATTATCTTTCAGGTCTGTGATCCTTGGTGATCTCATCTGTCATCTAAGGGTGGTGCATTGTTACTGCTGTAATGAGTTAAGAGTAGTGGAAATCATTATTATTCAAATTACACTTCACAGCTTTCCTGGGAGTCTCTGCTTTCACATTTTCAGTAAGCTAAATGAACTTGCTGAAATCTCACCTCTAGGCAGCTAGAATGTTGGCCAGGATATAAAACATGAATTCTTTAGCTTGTGCTGTTAGCTTGATTCTTTTCCAGTGAAAACTCAACTCTGTATGTTTGGTTAAAAGATTAAGCAAATTTAGTTCCATCTGTAGTCTAAAGTAATCATAACCATAGCTTTCATTTAGGTACTGTTTTGAATTTTATAAAGTGATTTAAATATGTCACTTGAACCTCACAACCAATCATTTATTAAATGCCTACTATTTCCAAGACATTGTACTATGTGTTGAATAATGGCAGTCTTATAAATATATTTTGTATTCCTATTATTATTTTACAATGAGGAAAATGAAGCTTGGAAAGGTTAAATGACTTGCCCAGGGCAACACACCTAGGATAAGCATCTGTGACAAGATTTGAGTGCCAGGATTGAATCAAATGAATTGATGTCCAAGGTTGGTGAAGTGATCATTGCAAACTAGAATGGGCCTTAACAACTGAGGAACAGTAAAGCTCTTTGTGTTATGGTGGTAGTAGAATGCATGGGGGCAGAAGTGGGGGAATGGGGACTCTAATGTTATCCATCATAGAAGTGCTTATTTTAACTTCTGTCTTATCCAGATTAAAGTTTCAAACCTTAGAATTACTCCTATGGAGAAGATTGTATGCAGTAACAGCAACATTGTGCAGTGATCACCTATGAGTGACTTTGATCTTTATCAACAGTGCAGTGATCCAAGATGATTCTTGGAAAATGCTATCCATATTCAAAGAAAGAAATAATGGAGTCTGAATGCAGATCGAAGCATACTATCTTCACTTTTTTTCCATTTTTTTTTCTTTTGGTCTGTTCCTTCTTTCACAACATAACCAGTATGGAAATGTGCTTTGCATGATTGCACATTTATAACCTCTATCAAATTTCTTATTGTCTTAGGGAAGGGGGAGGAGAAGGAAGGAGGTAGAAAAATGTGGAAGTCATTTTTTTCTTTTTTTTTTAAACAAATGCTTTATTAACTTCTGTTTTACATCATTCATTTCCACCAGATTTTGAGTTACAATCATTTTCCGCCCATTATTCCCCTACCCAACCTCCCAGAGTAGTAGTCCCACAAGATATCGCTTCCTCCAATCTGCTCTCTCCCATACCTTCTCCCATACCCCCATCGACTTTTCTATTAGAGGAAGGTGAGTCTTTGTGTCCCAATGCCTGCACATCTTATCTCCCTATTACAAGCAAAAGAGTATTAATAATAGTATTTTTATATATTTGAAACATTTAATGTTAATACCTCGAATTTCAGATCCATTCCCTTCTTCCCTCGTCACCCATTCCCTCTGGGAAGATAGGTAATTCAGTATGTGTTGTACATGTCTAGCTATGCAAAACATTACCATAGTAGATATATTGTAAAAGGCTGCTTATAATTCCCTCCTACCCATCCCACCCCCAACTTGGTCCATTCCCTTTGATCCTGTTCCTCTTCTATAGTAGGTACTTCCAACCTCCCCTCCCCCCAAGGATGCCCTCCCATCCATCATCCCTCCTCTCATCCCCCTTCCCCCTATCCTGCTGCAGGTTGAGATATCCCATTTAGTATGTATGTCATTTTCTCCCTGAACCAAATTCAATGTGAATGTGGTTTTGCCTTTATAGCCTTCCTTATTCTTCCCCTCCTTTGCAACCACTTCCCCTTGCTTCTTCTACATGGGGTAGTTTACCTACCCTGTCTCTCCCCATCTCCTCTTGCCACTTTCCTCTCTCACCTCATAATTTCATCCCTTGAGTATTCTTCCTTCTCAACAAATTCAACCTATGCCCTCTATCCATATGTAACTGTAACCATATACACACACATTCACATATGTATTCATATGACCACACCCCCTTCTTCCATTATTTTCATAGTGAGAAAGATATCATCAGTCACAGTTATTGCTTTTCCATATAGGAATGTAAATAGTTCAACTTCGATAAGTTCCTTTTGATTTCTTTTCCCTGATTACCTTCTCAGGCATCTCTTCCTTCTTGTGTCTGGATGTCAAATTTACTATTCAACTCTGGTTTTTTCCTCAAGAATGCTTGAAAGTCCTCTATTCCACTGAATGACCATATTTTCCCCTGAAACAAAATACTCAGTTTTGCTGGGTAGGTGACCCTTGGGTCCATTCCCAGTTCTTTTGCCCTCTGGAATATCATATTCCATGCCCTTCGATCCCTCAGTGTAGAAGCTGCCAGCTCCTGGGCTATTCTGATTGTGTTTCCACAATATTGAAATTGTTTCTTCCTGGCTGCTTGTAGTATTTTCTCCTTGATCTGGGGATTCTGGAACCTGGCTATAATATTCCTGGGAGTTTTCTTTTTGGGGTCTTTTTCAGGAGGTGATCTATGGATTCTTTCAACCTCTATTTTGCCCTCTGGATCTAAAACATCAGGGCAATTTTCCTTGAGAATTTCTTGAAGGGTGATTTCCAGGTTCTTTCTTTGATCATGGCTTTCAGGTAGTCCAATAATTTTAAAATTGTCTCTCCTGGATCTATTTTCCAGGTCAGTGGTTTTTCCCATGAGATATTTCACATTGCCTTCTAATCTTTCGTTTGTTTGGATCTGCTTAACAGCATCTTGATTTCTCATAAAGTCATTAGCTTTCATTTGCTCCAGTCTAAATCTGAAGGAATGAATCTCCTTAGTGAACTTTTGAGATTCTTTTTCCATCTGGCAAATTCGACTTTTTAAGGCATTCTTCTCCTCAATGCCCTTTTGGGCCTCCTTTGCCATTTGAGCTAGTCTATTTTTTAAGGTGTTGTTTTCTCAGTCAGGCTGTTGACCCTCATTTCATACTTTTCCTGCATCCTTCTCATTTCTCTTTCTAATTTTCCTCCACTTCTCTTATTTGATTTTTAAAGTCCTTCTTAAGGTCCTCTATGGCCTGCAACCCGCTCATGTTTTCCCCTGGGGCTTTTGGAGCAGGACTTTTGACCTCACAGTCCTTTTCCCACTCTATGCCCTCAAAATAGGAGTCTAGGGTTGTATTTTTCTGTTTCCTTTGCCTTGGCATGTTGCCACTTAATTGCTTGACTTTTGGGCTTGTTGCCACACTATGGCTTTAAGGCCAGCTAGAGGAATTTTCGTCCCGAACGTGTGGGGGGCAACTTCCGTTTCCGGCAAGCTGTAAACCCACCCACGACTTCCACCCTAGATCACAATCCAGATCCAGGGAGGTTAAAGCAAGAGCGATTACCCCCCCAAGACTGATCGCTGGATCTCCCTACAGTTAGCATGCAGGCCGGGAGCTGGATCTGCCTCTGAAAACTACAAAATGGCATGTCTCCTCAGTGGCTTCTAGCCCCCAGGGGAGGGAGCCGACACATTCCTTAAATACTGGTCCCAAAGTCCATAGGACACTAACCTCTTACTTTGTCCTAGGCATGTCTATGTTGATAATTCTGGAGTTGCCACAGCTGCTGGTGTTCTGGGGTTCCTCCAGCCGGCTGCTGGCCCTGCCGCCCTGGGCTCACGCAGACCTGGGCTTGGCTCAGCTCTCCGCTTTCTGCGCGCTGCCAGGTCCCAGACCGCTGCGCTGGTCCTTCCTGCAGGGCTGCTGGGCTGTCCTCAGCCGGAGGTTAGCTTCTCTGTGTTGTTCTGTGGGTGTTGGGGCTCCAGAAGTTGTTCAGAGTCCCCTTTTACATAGTTTGGGGGGAATCTGGGGGCAGAGTGGCTTGGACGAGCTGTTTCTACTCCTCCATCTTGGCTCCATCCCCCGGAACTCATTTTTTTAAATGAATGTTAAAAATTCTCATTACATGTAATTGGAAAAATATCAAATACTATTTAAAAACAAAAACAATTACTCCTACAAGTTGACCAAATGAATTTAATTTAACAAATGATTATGTACCTGCTATGTTCCAGATATTTTTCTAGCAATTGAGGACAAACGTAAAAGCAAGACAAGACTACTGCACTCAGGGAGTTTATTTTCTCCTGGGGGAGTTCAACAAGTAGACAAATGGAGAAAGGGTCTGTACCAGCATACCCAGGATGGCTGCCAGCACAGGTTCTCATATCTGCTTTTCTAAAGGAAAGCAACTCAAAATGGGTTAACAAGCTTACTTCAATCCATCAAACATATATCATTTACCTAGTTCAGGGCAAAAAGCACCCTGAACTTCAGAGAATACAAACAGGAGTTAAAGCAGACAAAAAAAAATACAGAGAAACATACCAGCAGACAGGGCTTCCAGCTGTCTGACCATCGCATCCATACCTAGTTAGTTACCAGAGAGGGAAACACCAACATCTGGGTTTTCAAAGCTAGAGGGCTCAACAGCTGCTCATCTGGCCAAATCACACAACAATTCCCAAAGTGAGCCCCAAAGCAAAATCTCACAACGGTTTATATAGACTTCTCCTGGGTCAGAGAATGTCACAACTCTCTTGACCCACTGCCCAATCATAAAGTAACAAGGTGTGGGCATTCCTGAAAAACAAGCCTCCCAACACAGGCTCCATGTGACCACATTCAGCCTATTAGGGGGCAAAGTATATATTCAAATCAGGGAAGTTTCTCAGAGTCACTTAAGCCTATCAAGGGGCCAAGGGGCTGGGGAAGATCTTCAGATTCCCATTCCCATTACAGGGTCTACACTTGTGATTCCCCCCATATGAGGAAATTCCCTTTGCCAATTCAGATCAGTACCTTTTCTGCAACTTATGGTCACAAAGAGTTACCTAGAGCTTCAAGGTAAAGTGATTTGCCCAGGGTCTTCTAGCTAGTATGTGTCAGAGGCAAAACCTGAACTTACTTCTTCCTGGTTTTTAGGATAATTGTTTCCTCAGTTGCTTCCTTGATTTGGGGGGATAGTTCTCTATCCACACAAACTAATAAATATAGAAACAAATATTATATACAATGCAGGCAACTGTGTAGTGCAGTGGATGGAACACTGAACCTGAAGTTAGGAATAACTGATTTTGAATCTGGCCTCAGACACTTATGAGGTGTGAGAACCTGAGCAAGTCAGTTAACCTCTGCCTGACTCATTTTCCTCATCTGTCTAACAGAGATAATAATAGCACTTACCTCTCGGGTTTGCTATGAGGATGAAATAAGACAATACCTGTAAAGAACTTTGAGAAACTGAAAGTGATAAATAAATGTTAGTAATCATTGTATAAAAACATAAAGTAATTGTGGGGCAGGGGAGTAGTAGATTAAGGACTAGGGTCAATGGGGACACCCTCCTTGAAGAGGTGGCATTTGGAGATTCTGAGGGTCCAAGAGGCAGAAAAGGTGGTTTCAGGCACAGGGAAGAGACCAAGGAAAGGTAGAGGATGGAATGTTTTATAGAGGAAATAGAAAATACGTTAGTTTAGCTGGGTTGTAGAGTATATACAATGCTGGAGCGGGGGAATAATATGTTTTCGGTTTAAACTGTTTGGAAAATGTGACTGTAGTTAGACAGTTAAGGTCTTTAAAGGAAAGGCAAGGATATTTTCTGCAGAATTCCCTTGATACCATGTATACATTGGGGAGGTAGCAGAAAAGAGGGGTCATTAGCCTCATCCCATTAGTACGATAACATATGTGAGTTGATCTAATTTTATACTAATGATTTCCTTGGAAAACAAAGAGAACATGGACCACAGAAGACATGGCATGACAGGGATGTTTCAGCATAAGAAAAAGCCTGACAGGGAAAAGCCTGCAGTTGCCTAGGGCAACATGAGGTAGTAAGCAGTGAGGTAAACTGTGAAGATGCCTCTGTAGGAGCTTTAAGGAGCACAGGGGAAGGAAAGGATGAGGACACTAAGCCAGGAAAGCAGACTTCTGAGAAGGAAGGATGTGCTTGATGAGGGATAGGGTGATTTACATGGCCGCAAAGCAGTGTACACTGAATGAAGGAGTAGGAAAAAATATTTCCACAATTTCTCCTAAGATTAGCTCTGAGAACAAAATAAAGTCTTGAATCTCTACTGTCTATCAGCAACTAAAATTATTTACACTGTCAGCCAACATCCTACTGAAATGACAGTCCTGGCAGATGCTCTGCAAAAAATATTGGACTGCTGGGTTTTCACCAGCCAGGAAACCAATTCCTTTTCATTTCACATATTAAAACTTTATAGATTAACCCTGACCTGAATAGCTAAAGCACAGATTCCTGTTAACTTCTTACAAAAAAATCAAAATGATCTTTTTTCTTTTCTCATAAAATTAGAAAGAAAATATTCATTCATTCTCCTTGAACAAAAGGAATCAAATATTACCCCCCCTTTTTTAAATTTTATTCATGCAATGTAGTCTCTCTTAAATGCCCTCTCCCACCTACTAACCCCCACCTATCACCTTCTTTAATATTCAGATGACATCTCACTTCATCTAGAAAACCTTCATTGTTTATATCCATCTTACTGGTTATTCCTTTATGATTCTGATCATTCCTTTGCAGTATTCCTCATCCGCAAAGGAAGAAGAAATTCATTTATTGACATCTCATTCCTCTTATTTTTATAGGGTAATCTCTATTTCATTTGCTCTGCTTTCATCCCCACACCCACACACACTAATTGCACCAAAGACCAGAAGTGTAGACGGCCCACGGACTTCTCCAGAGTTGTATAATAGACAGGGGGTTGACCATATTCCTTGTCCTATATTGGTTCATCCTTAAATTCTGAAGCCAATGGTAGACTACAATAGCTCCAGTTTACAATGGATGTTAGTTTAATGATTGTAGTCAATAGCCAAATGACTATGTTAACATTTTGTTAACCCTGTCTCTATTCATCCCATATTGAAGCAGGATCTGAACTGAGGTGAAGAAAGCTGAAGTGTCTAGAAACAGTTTCCAGCACCATGACAGCCCTAGAAATCATTACTGGAAATTCCTTTCTAAGCTCCAGAGAGACACAGAGACCATTTCCAAGCACATTGGCAATTTATGGTATGCAACACTGATACTATAGGCTCCACACATAATGATCCATTTAAAACAGTTTCCATTACAACTACATTGTATTGATGGGATCTATTTTAAAATAGGCTACACAGGTACATTTGAAAAAAGAATTTACTGGGCGGCTAGGTGAGTAGAGCACTGGCCCTGGAGTCAGAAGGACCTGAGTTCAGATCCTGCCTCAGACACTTAACGCACACACAAACAAAAACCTAGCTGTGTGACCTTGGGCAAGTTACTTAACACCAATTGCCCTCCAAAAAGCAAAAAAAAAAAAAAAAAGTGTTTACCTTCCTTCATAGAAAGAGTGAACTTTTATAGGAGACCCAACACATTCAGGTTCAGCATTCACACATTTGCCCCCTTCCAATTGGAACAGCCATTCAATATACCAAACAATGTTTTTCCTCCCCTCATCCCACCCCCTGACCCTGATGAGAGACTTGTCCTATAGGAAATCTTATTTACTTGTTTTTGAGGCAAGTAGATCTGAATTCAAAACTTGATTAGCTGTATGATTGTGAGCATCTTCTCTAATCCTCAGTTTCCAAATCTGTATAAAGGGATAATAGTAATGATAGTAATTCATTTTCATATAGCACTTTAAGAATTGTAAATGATTCTCTAATAACTGTAGCACCCATCTCAGGCTTGTTGAGGCTCAGAAGACATGGTTGCATAGGGCTTTACAAACTTTATAAGACTACATTCAAGACAGGTTTTTGTATTCTACTGAGTTCTCTACACGATTGGAAGCTGCTGAACTCTATTAATTAAGGCATGTGTGATGAGTGCTATCATGCCATATGTTACTAATGTATGGTAAATCTGTTCTACTTACTAATTTTGTATGTGAGTGGGAAGAGGGTTGGGAGGCTTAGACTTTCCTCCCACCTTGGGGGCAGGGAAAGTTCTGAAAGTTCTCGTTCTCAAAAATATAAGCATGCAATATTTCCACCAAGTGGAAATTCATTTAGACTAAAGGAACCTAAATGCTTTTAAAGCTCTTTACAAATTGGCCGCCACTTATCTTTCTAGCCTCAGTATAAATCACATTGCTTCCTGATCTCTATGGTCCAGACAAATTGCCCTGCCCTTGGATCTTTCTACATGGAATTCCATCTCTCATCACTGCGACTTGGCACTATCTTCCATGTCTGGAATGGAATCGTCCCTCAACCCCACCTCATATAAACCCTCACTGCCTTCAAGATTCGTCTAAAGTACCACCTTCTACATTAAGTCTTTTCTATTCTCCAAACTGCTAAGATTCTCTCTCCCCAATTCTCTTATATCTATTGGGTATATCTGAATATTCTTATGTGTGAACGTCTCCTCTGATTCAATGTCAGCTCTTTAGAGATGGGGGTTTCACTTTGTGTTTGTAATCCCAGAGACTAACAGAACAATAAATAGACAATAACCATTTAATAAATGCTTGTTTGTTGATTGAGCCCTCATTTTGAGATGTGACTATCCCACGGGAACAGTCCTTTGTAGTCTCCCTTTCCTTATATCTTAATACCAATATGGTCAGCTAGGTGGCACAGTCCATAGAGCACTGGCTCTGGAGTCAGGAGGACCTGAGTTCAAATCGACCTCAGATACTTAACTAGCTCTGTGACCCCGTGCTAGTCACTTAACCCTGATTGCCTCCAAAAAATAACAAAGTTAAAACTTTACTGAGTCGAGGGGCAGCTAGGTGATGCACTGGATAGAGAACTTTTTTTTTCTTTATTAATCAATACTTGGTCAGACTCAGGCTCAGAAAATGGGTATTTTGATGATAGGAGGACAGCAGAAGGATATAAGAGGAAGAAAGAAAAAAAAGAAGAAGACATATATCTTCTTACTTTGGCCAAAATTGAATTCCTACTTTTGCACAATGCTTCTCTGTTCATTTTAGCTCTTCTCTTTCCATGTGATTTATAATTCGTATTTTCAGTCTTTGCTTCTGGGCACATATGTAATTCAGTTCCTATAGCTGAAGAAGGATAGAAGTAAGGGTGTAGGGACACAAGTGCTAGCTGGCAAGGCATCTTATATTGGCATCATTGTTCTGTTGGTGAAGCAGGAAAGCCATAATACTGAGGCTCAATTTTCTATTTCTCAGATAATACAGAAACACAGAATTTAAGAGATCTAAGGGGTCTTTAAAAATCCTCTAGTTCAGGCTTTTTCATCCTATTAATGAGGAAATTAAGGGTCAAGGAGGTTGGCTGACACATCTGAGGTCACAGATGTGATAAAGGGAAAAGATGGGATTTAAACTCAGGGTCTGTGGCTCCAACCATGCTTTCCTTACAGTGATCGATGCACAGTCATACACATAGACTCATTGGGGGACCAGTATCTAGTTATCACAATGTAAGTATGCATGTGTATGTTTGTGAGCGTGAGTCTGTGTGTGTGTGTGAGAGAGAGAGACAGAGAGACAGACAGAGACAGAGATAGAGAGAAAGAGAGATGGATGGGATGTTTTAGAAGTCTGATAAAGCCTATAGATCACTTCTTAAAATGATGTTTTTAAATGAAGTCAGTCAATAAATACTGGCTATCCATCTGATACCTCAAATATAAAGGAAGGCTTATACTATCCTTAATCTCAAGGAACTCATAATCTAGGGGTAAGAAATATGAAAAAATGTATAAACAATATATAGACAGTTTTCTTTAGAAATAATAGGGGGGATCAAAGAAAGAAGCTAGAAATCATCCTTCAAGAAATTCTCAAGGAAAATTGCCCTAATGTTTTAGAGCCAGAGGGCAAAATAGAGGTTGAAAGAATACACAGATCACCTCCTAAAAAAGATCCCCAAAAGAAAACCCCTAGGAATATTATAGCCAGGTTCCAGAATTCCCAGATCAAGGAGAAAATATTACAAGCAGCCAGGAAGAAACAATTTTAATATTGTGGAAACACAATCAGAATAGCACAGGACCTGGCAGTTTTTACATTGAGAGATCAAAGGGCATGGAATACGATATTCCAAAGGGCAAAGGACCTGGGATTAAAACTAAGAATCACCTACCCAGCAAAACTGAGTATCATGTTTCAGGGGAAAATATGGTCATTCAGTGGAATAGAGGACTTTCAAGCCTTCTTGAGGAAAAAACAAGAGTTGAATAGAAAATTTGACATTCAGACACAAGAAGCAAGAGATGCTTGAGAAGGTTAACAGGGAAAAGAAATCAAAAGGAACTTAATTCCTACATGGAAAAACAATAACTGTGACTGATGAAACCTTTCTCAGTATAAAAATAATTGAAGAAGGGTTTATGGGCATATGAATACATATGTGAATGTTTGTATATATGTTTATAGGTATACATGGATAGAGGGTACAGGTCAAATTTGGTGGGAAGGGATGATACTTAAGGGGTGAAGTTAAGAGGTGAGAGAAGAATGTGGCAAGAGGAGATGGGGAGAGATGGGGGGGGTAAACTATCTCATGTAGAAGAGACAAAGGGAAGTAGTTGCAGGGGAGGGGAAGAACAGGAAGGCAAAAAGGCAAAAACATATTCTCATTGAATTTGGTTCAGGGAGAGAATGACATACATACTAAATGGGATATCTCACCCTGCAGGAGAGTAGGGGGATGGGGGATGAGAGGGGAGATGATGGACGGGAGGGCATGCTGGGGGAAGGCACCCATTTTTGAAGAGTGACAAGATCAAAGTAGGGAATGTACCAGGTGGGGGGTGGGATGGGTGGGAGGGAAATATAGTCAGTCTTTTACAATATATCTACTATGCTAATATTTTGCATAGCTATACATGTACAACACACACTGAACTGCTTATCTTCCCAGTGTGAGTGAATGACAAGGGAGGAAGGGAATGGATCTGGAAGACAAGGGAAGAAGGGAATGGATCTGGAATTCGAAGTTTTAAAATTAAATGTTTCAAATATATATAAATACTATTATTAATACTATTTTGCATGTAATTGGGAGATAAGATGTGTAGGCATTGGGGCACAGCGATTCACCTTGTCCTAATGGAAAAGTTGAAGGGGGTATGGGAGAAGATAATGGGAGAGAGCAGATTGGATGAGGGGATATCTTGTGGGACTGCTGTTCTGGGGTGGTGGGTAGGGGAAAAATGGGGAAAAAACTGTAACTCAAAATCTGGCAGAAATGAATGATGTAAACCCGAAATTAATAAAGCATTTGTAAAAAGAAATAATAGAGGGAAAGTGTTACCTTTAAAATACGTAAGCTTTTCGAGGTATATATAAAATGTATATAAAGGATGAATAGGAGTGGCTAGGAGGCAACATGGATAAAGCACCAGGTGTGGAATCAAGGAGAGTTGAATTCATATTTGGCCTCAATCATTTACTAGCTGTGTGATGCTGGGCATGTCACATAATGTCTCTTTGCTTCAGTTTCTTCATCTGAAAAATGGAGGTAATAAAAGCACCTATTTCCCAGGGATCAAATGAGATAAGGTTAGTGATGTGCTTAGCTTACTGTGTCTGGCATGTAGTAAGGACTATATAAATGTTAGTGATTATTATAGGAAATCAATGTATTGAAACATGGTTATCTCCATATGTGTATATGCATAGATATGTATATGTATGTATATATTTAAAGCTAATGGAAGAGAGGGTAAGCATGCCTGTATCTTAAAATTTATATTTTAACATATAAAAAATTCTTGATTTGCCTGGGGTATGAAGGGGGGGACATCTTAATTCAATTCTGGATGAAATAAAACCAACACTAACAAACATTGTTGATATTATGGTGAGAAATGGAATTAGACTTCAGGAGATTCTGATCAACTGGCAGTTTGCTAAAAAGAAATGTCATGTTTTTCATAAGGGAAGACAACTTTTGGTTAGATTGCCTGTGAAGTAGAGGCGGGGGGTGATAGGAAGGTCTACATGCTGAGAAGAAAAGGGTTACTTTGATATGCATGTTGTATATATTTTTGTGAGTATATGATGGAACCAATTACAACTACATTTAGGATCCCTTCTTCCATATTTTCCTATTACTGTCAAGGACACAACCATCCTCCCAGTCACTCAGGATTGTACTCAAATCCTTCCTTTCTCTTACCTCTTATATCCAATAAGTTACCAACTTTTAGCATTTCTAGTATCTTTTCATATATGCCCCCTTCTTTTCTCTGAAAACTGCCATCACCCCTAGGGCAGGGCATTATCCCCTCAAGTCTAGACTACTATAAAAACCTGATTATAATAATGCTGCTATAAATCTCTTCCTACTTGAATTCATTTTCCAATCAGCTTCCAAAGTGATCTTCCTAAAGCAGAGGTCTGACTATGTCATATCCCCATTCAATAAATTCAAGTGGTTCCTTATTAGGTGCAGGAAAAAATAAAATAAAATGCTCTGTTTGGCAGTCAAAGTCATGATCATAACCTGATCTATTCTTATTTTTCCAATTTTCTTTAACTTTAATCAACTCCACATTCTCTGTGATCCAAAGACACTAGCCTCCTTGCTTTTCCTTGCACAAGACACTCTGTTTCCAGATTCCATGAATTTTCATTGGTTGATTTATATGCTTGGAATGTTCTTGCTCCTTTTCTCTACTTCCTGGCTTTCCTTGCTTCCTTCAAATCTCAGCTAAAATCCCAACTTCTCTAAGAGGACTTTTATGGTCCCCCTTAATGTTAATGACTTCTCTAGCATTGAGATTACCTCCAATCCATGCTCCCTATATAATTTATTTGCAAAGCCATCTGAATGATTTCTCCCCAACAAATACAGGAACTATTCTTTGCCATTCTTTGCATCCTTAGCACTTAACACAGTGCATGATAATAATAGGTTTTTAATAAATGATTGTTGACTTAACTTGACCATTGATTCAATTCAGTAATTCAATTTAGTAAACATTTATTAAGTACCAACTATACCAGACATCAATAATGGTATAATTGAGAGGTGGCTAGGTGGCTCAGGGAGTAAGAGCACCGCCTCGGAGTTGGGATGACCCGAGATCAGATCCGGCCTCAGAAAATGAGCACCCACGCATAAATAATGACTAGCTGTGTAACCTTGAGCAAGTTACTTAACCCCAATTGCTTTAAAAAAAAATAATGGTATAATTGAAAACAGATAGAAGTTGCAATATCAGTCATATTATTCAAGACAAAAAAAAAAGAGGAACAATTCCACATTCCACAAAGAATTACTCTTTTTTTCCTTATGTTTCTCAATCTTGACACTTCTCAGAAGTGATTGCAAACCACAATTGCATATTTATGTGTTGTATACAACATATTGATCTAGCTTTGGTTCCCTATTTACTCCAACCTGAGTTTTACTATCTTTAAGTTCAAAATTCTATCTAAATGTGATTTCAGGCAAGGTCTTCTTCATGCAACTGGAAAATCCTGATTTTTGGCACCTTGCTATCTGAATTATGACTGCAACCTGGAAATAATCCAAAGAACAGGCAAAGTATGATAAAGGAAATAGAGTGACTGACTGGTGAGGAAATGCAAGAGTTCTCAATATTCCTAGCCTGGGTAAACAACAATAAAGGAGCAAGATAACAGCCCATAAATATTTAAAATGTGTAAACATCACATATGAAAAAGAATTATTAATTCTGGAGCAGGGGCATAGAGCTTGAAATATTATACAGAAATCATAGGGCTAAACAGAATTATCATTATGAAATATGTATAGCATGAAATATTAATATGAAGTATACTAGCATCTGATGGAAACTTCTAACAAATTGTGAATGTCCCATCACTAGAGATATTGAAAGCCTAGGCTTAATTATTGATTAGAAAGTATAGTCTTTCTGTATACCTTAGTTTTAATGGTTTGCATCTGTTATTTCTTACGGTAAGGTTTTAATTTTATATAATATTCTTTCATTAGTGTCCATCTGTTATTTCTCTAAAAGATTTAGAAATTAAATATCCTCAAGAATAGGATGCCTTCTCTGACACTAGGCATCAATCCTCTGTGCCTGATAAGATTTCTTGAAAATATCCAGTATCTTGACCAAGCTTTACCAGTTAGCCAAGGATCTGTTAATCTGAGGAATCCAGCTGTGCTCTTCTGGAACACCAAAGCAATCTGGACTGATTTAAATGCAAGTAGTAGTTTGCCATGTAGTACATGCATCACCTAGATTTACAGTATATGTAGCTTTCCCTCTGTTATTGGAAGCCCACTATAACCAATAAATGGAACTGTACACCATGATGCAACCCATCAATCCATCAATGCACCTATCCCCTGAAGATATTCAGTAGGTGAAATGGAGCTGTTCATCGTGATTTCCGACCACTGTCACAAATCTATTTATTTACTTTTTCTTTTACTTTTTGTGGATTCTTTTCTTCTTAGAAGTGTAGTGAATGTCTTAGCTAAAATAATGAGATAAAAATATATCTATTTATCTATTTGATTTCTCTACATGGGTATGCATATATGAATACACAAATGTAAACACACTGCTATTTGATGCATTTGCCCAAAGTATGATAAATAATTAACATGTAATATACAAAAATATGCACTAAAATGTTCAAGTAAAGTTAGGTTTTGGAAAAAATGAAAACAAGGTATTCTTGTATTTAACTGTAATTAAAGACTTAGGGATTATTCATCATGCTTCAAATTAAATAAGGATTTTCATTGTATCAGCATATATTGCAGTGCCATTGTTTATGTTGAAGTGTAGCCACACATCAGACAAATTAAATTCCAAGTGTTGGAGTTAAATTTTGAACACTGTGATTTGTGAATATTTAACAATACAGAATTCCTACTGCTTGAGAAGTTCACAGATCCATTTCCATGTACTACAATGAAAATTGCTATTTTTAGAATGACAAAGTAACTTGATTTGTCTTCAGCTGCACTGCATGGCAGACTTACAAAAAAAACTAAGATATGATATTAGGGGATCCAGGGACATGATTCATTTTCTGTATCAGAATTTTTGTATTGCCACATTCCACCATTCAAATAGATAGAAAAATCCCATTATCTAATGAAGCCCCTCTTTGTTTCAGCAGGAAGAGGATTCCCTTTGACCTGGCCCCTACACCTCCAGGTCCCAATTCACTCCTAATTTCTTAGTATGCAATTCAAATCAGTTTAACTGATCTAGAGACAAAGCCCATTAAAAAAGTGCAGCCACCAATGAACAGAGTTCAAAGAAGAGCAAGGAGCTTTCCGAGGTTTAGCAAGGCCAGCTAGGCAGGAAAAAAAAAAAAGACTAGATGGGGAAAGAAGTGAGGGAAGGATAAATTCACCAGTCCTTAGTAGTGGCAGGGTAGACACAGGTACTCTTTGGCCCACAACAACTTTACAGTCAGACGATTCCTTAAATGAATCAGTGACCCAGAAAAGGCTCCAAATGCTGAAGATTAGGTTTGCTTTGTGGTACCAGTTGCCTTTACTTTCAGTCTCACACTGCTAGTACACATCCTCTCTGTGAAGCTCCAAAATTCCCAGGTTTCTCCTTGTCACCTCTCTTCTGTCCAGCAAAAGCTACATTTCCCAACAGCCCTTGTTATCTGCATTATTAGTTTACCTTCCTCCCTCCAAAAAAAAAAAAGAAGAAGAAAGAAAGAAAAAAGAAAAAGGAAAACCAAACAAAAACCAATTTTAAATAAATCTTTTTTTCTTTGTAATAATGGAGCCCATTTTTTGTTTAAAAGGTGAAGATATTCTAAAATTTTCCTGCACAAACTGTGCTCTCATATTATAGTATGCGTACAGCTTCATGACATCTGCTTTATTTCATGTTCTTATAGCCCTCAAGTTGTTCCCATCTTAAACATATTGCAACAATAATTAAGCTTATTCAAAAATATATTGTGTATTTAATTAAGGAAACTGCTCTTACCAGTAAATTCAGCTTCTTTTATTTTCAGTATGAAATTTTGCTTCAGGCTTAAGCCCGGATCATTGTTCACAGTTTACAGCACCTGAAGAGAGATTAAAAAGTTATAAATTTGGAAATAAATGTCATCTTAGGAGAGACTACTCAGATATTACCATTTTTGCTTTATTCCTTGAATAAAAATCACTTTCACATCCCTTTTCTTTCTTTCCAAAGAAATCAGGTTACAGACCTCTTACACTAATACTACATCCATTTGTATGTGAACAAAACGATCCCTAACAATAGTGCTCAATTCCCCTTTGGTACTGCAGAAGAGACCCTGTCCTGGATTTTCATGTCAAAAGAAACTGCTTTGTGAACTTTGGTATAGGTAGCTAAATAAATAAATAATCAAATAAATAAACAGATAACTAAATAAATAACCAAATAAAAACAACCAAAAATCAATTCAGTTTCTCATTGAAAGTTTCTAAATATATTTTTGTTGTCTTTAAGTTTTATTTGTCTAAATAATAGAAGGTAATCTGTAAATATTTCTTTCTGGCATTAGCAGTCCTTTAGACTGGAGGTAGTTGGGTGGCATACTGGATAAGAATGCAGGTTCTGAGGTCAGGAAACTCTATTTAAATCCAGCCTCTTCCACTTAACTATCTGACTGTGGCAAGTCAGTTAAAGTGCCTGCCTCAGTTTCCTCCACCATAAAATGATTACAAAAATACCACCAATATCATAAGATTGTTGTGAGGGTCAGATGAGATAATATTTGCTAAGTGCTTAACATTTAGTGCCTTGATAGAGTAGTTCTGGCATGTAGCTGCCTTCTGTTCTAAAACAGGTCTTAACCTTTTTGTGTGTATTTCATGGATCATTTGTATGTGTGTTTCATGGATCATTGTGGCAGTCTGGTGAAGCTTATGGGGCCCTCTTTTAGAATAATATTTTAGATGTATAAAATGAAATGCACATGATTAAATGGAAATGAATTTTATTAAAATACTTAAAAACAAACAATCTCATAAACCTAAGGTCACCAATTCTTGATCTAATCAATATTGGTCTAGACTTTATGATTTCATTTTTGTGGGAAAATAACTAGTGTGTAGTCTCTGATTCAGGACAGTGAAGTAACTTATTTGTTGCATTTGGCCCGGGCTAGCTGTCTGGGACAAGAAAAAGGTTAAGTGACTTAACCATGGTCAAGCTGCCAGTGTGTCAAAGACTTGCTGTGAAACCATCTCTTTCTGATACTGGGTCTAGCCCTCTGCATACTAACACCAAGTTAACTCTCTTACTACTATAATCATGGTAATTCTGTCTTCAATGAGCAAGATAGTTTTCTAAAATTTGATCACTACCAGCTTAAAAAAAAGGTCTGCATAGAAATCCATTTTCTTATTTTCATCCTTTCCAAAGGTAATGTTGAAAATATATGCATATATCTTAAGGGCCAAGGGAAGCCCAAAACTGTAAAGTGGTTCAAAGGCTTTAGGCTATTGGTTGTCTTCAGTTGCTCCCTTATATCCAGTAATAATCAAGCCCTGTATCACTCAGTATTTTCAGAGAGATTGCCAACTAAGGATCTTTGTGGAAGCTACAATATCTCCTCTGGCCCCAAAGAAACAGTGACTAATATATGCAAGCAACCTACTTTCTTGCTGTTTACTCCTTGACAATCTCTCAGTTTGGCTTCAGTTCAAAAGCTGTTGCCAAGAAGTATAAACAGATCCCTCTGCCTCCGAGGGAACCTCACACAAATATACTGAAAAGCAGAATTTCACCCCAGGAAGAATGTTAATAGTCCCCACGGCTTTCCAATTGACCAACTGACACTAAACAAAGTCTCTTCTCCTGCTTCTTTTCTCTGGATGCTTCATTTCAATCCCATTAGAGCTTACTACTGACAATATGATTATTTCTATTCTGTTTGTGGATCACCCACACAACATACCAAACAGAACTTACTAGGCCTTTACCCACTAACTTCATAGCCTACATATGTTGTATGGTTTATTTCATCTACTGACTGCATCAAGTCTGAAGATATTCATTCAAGGACAGGTCCTTTCTAGATCTGAATATATGATCCTATAACTACTCCCTACTTACTACCCTTCTCCTCAATAGCTTCCCCAACTGCCTGGCCATCCATACAAAGGGTTTTAACTTTTTCTTACCCAGAACTTATACCTTGAGTTACCTCCCTCCACCCTTCTTCTCTCCCCCAACTACACTGGTTAATGCCTCTCTTATGTAAATTTTACAACCAAACATCAATAATGAATCACTTTACTACTTAACATCTCATTGTTTCCTCCTCAAATTCCCCATGACTCCCTCCACTTTTGGAAGAATGAACCAATCAGATCTTCCATTATTCTTGAATGGGATATATCAATCTACTCTCCTATGAATCCACTCATTATCACTATAACTATTTAGTCCAAATGTCCATCTTGCCTATGACTCCACTGTGTGCATTATCTTCCCCATAAGGATGAAAGCTCTTTGAGGGCAAACCTTGTCTTTGGTTTTGTCCCTGTATCACCAGAGCTTAGCACAGAACTTGTCATGAAGCTGGTTCTTAAAAAGTACTTTTTCATTCATTTTCCATTCATTCTTCATTTGATTATTTACCAGGAGTTAAATCCTAATCTGGGATTTATCTCTAACCTCAGAGAATTAATCTCTCTGGGGGTCAGTTAGAGCATTTAAAAATGAAGGCACTAGGTTGGCGAAGTGAATAGAGCACTGGCCCTGGAATCAGGAGGACCCGAGTTCAATCTGGCCTCAGACACCCAATACACACACGCACACACACACAAAACTAGCCATGTGACCTTGGGCAAGTCACTTAACCCCAATTGCCCTACCTTCCCCCCTCCAAAAAGCAAAACAAAAAACAAAAAACAAGGCAATGGGTTGTGTATGATTTCAAGAATCCATCCATTGTTCTGTTTGACATTCTAAGTTAAATATTCCATTCACCAAACAGCTATTAAGTATCTAATGTATAAAAAAGTAGGAAAAAAAAGATTGTTTCCTCTCAAGGAGCTTACATTCTGGGGAATAAATACATGCAAATCAGTGACTACTCAGTTCTTTGAGGAAGGAGAGAGCACTAATGGCTAATGGAGTCATGGAAAGATTTTAGTAGATAACGGCTCAGTTGGTAAAGAAACTAAATATTTTAAGACACGACATAACTACAAACTACATGATCAGCATGGGAGACAACCTGAATGAAGGTCAGAAGATGGTTGTTGGAATGCTGGATTGGAAGATACTTAGTAGGTCATTCTGGCTGGAAAAAAGAACATGAAAGGGGATAATAAGAAATAAGGATGGGAAGGTAGGTTGGAGATGGATAAAGAGAACTTTAAATGTTAGATTGAATAATTTATACATTTTCCTAAAAGCTAGAGGGAGTTGATGAAGATTCTTAAGTAAGAAAGTCTGTCTTGAGGTACATGGTCATATCTGTTTCTTAGGAAGTTATTTTGATAGCTCAGTGGAGGAATGATTAGACAGGGGAAAGATCATTTGAATCAGATGAGTCAATTAGGAGATGAGAAAGGAGGAAGACCTGAATTTGGGTAATGCTTGGATGAATATAAAGAAAGTGTTATCTTCAAGTGATGAGGAAGAGGCAGAAGACTAGAGAAGATTTGGAAACGTCCAATATGGGGAAAGAAAAAAGAGGAAAGAATCAGGGAGGTAGATTATAGAAATAGGTGACTAGGTGAATGATGGTAACCTCAAGAGTGATTCATTAGTTTTGAAGTTGGGAAGAGGGCATTTAGGGAGAAAGAAAATGGATTCCATTTGATATGCTCAGGGGACATCCAGGTAGAGATGTTTAGTATTTGATAATGGGGATCTGCAGGTAAAGACTTTGTAGCCAAAGGCACAACCCTAAGCTATACTATGACAAAAGATAAGGATAGGGACAGGAATTGGACCTATGTCTTCATTATAATGGAAAATGTTTATGTTATTTAATCATTTACTTATGATTAAATGAATGGAAACCCCCCAAAGGGTTTTCTTTCTCCCTAAGATTTTCCCAGCAGTGACTCTCCATTTGCAAAAATAAAATAAAATAAAATAAATTACTTCCATCATGATTTAAGCCATAACTTCTCCCTACACAGTTCATTGCATTCAATCTACACCTTACTAATTAAGCCATAATTCTTTTCAATTCCATACATTCCTGATGTCAAAAGATATAGAAATCAAAAGCCAGTTCTCTAGTCACCAAATAATAATAAGTAGTCTCCATATGATGCTTACACCTTCATGAAGAGTGTTCCATTTTGGTTAGAGAGGTAGCAAAAAGGGAGCAAAAGGGAGTTAGCATGATGTAGCATAAACAGCAACAGACTTAACATTAGAGGATCTGGGTTCAGATCTTATTTTTATCACTTACAACCAGTGTGACTTTGGCCAAATCACTTAACCTTTCTTCTCTGTTACGTTGTCAGTAAAATTACAGAATTGAATGCGATGGTTTATATAGTCCCTTATAGCTCTAGACTGATGAGCCTATAGACTTCTAAAGGCCTTTAGTTTCTTCATCTATAAAATCAGTGGTGTGGTACTAGTTCTCAACAGTCCTTTCCAAATCTAGAATCCAACGTTGAAGAGAGAAACAAATAAGCAAAAGATATGACATGCATCCTATATAAATTACCTATTGAGATGCTGTGTTTCCTAAATTTTCAGTTCATGACCATAACTTGGAAAATGTCTTTAAAATATGGTTAATAACTACTTCTGTTACAGTTATAATAAGTCACCCCCCTTCAAATAACTTCATGTGAGCTTGTGTCTCATGTTGTCATTGCTTCCCAGGAGACAAGAGCTTTATCTTAGTGTCAATATGCCACGTGTCTGACTTGTTTTTCCATGAAAGATCATGCTGCGATATCCACAGTCATTCTCCTAGTTTCCCTGGAAACAATATCACATCTTACCAAAATGGCTGGTTGGGGTTAGCATGATGGAGAGAAGACAAGTCAAGAGAATACTTAAGGGGGGAGGCGGCAAAAAAGATGTCTTTAAGTATTTAAAGTGTTGCCAGATGTAGGAGGGACTTAACCTGCTTGGTTTTAGAGAATGGAACTAGAGGCAGATGGACAAATTTTGCAAAATGGCTGATTTAGGTTTGCCAAACACTTCTTAACAATGAGAATATTTCCCAATAATTAGAGCTATCCAAAATTGAAACAGATCATCTCATGATGTAGTGGGATTCCTCCCCCACCCCCACTGGCAAAGACTGAACGATCTCTTGGATGATATGTCATGGATGGAATTTTTTCTTTAGGTATCAGAGGGACTAGATGGCTTTCAATCTCCCTTCCAACTCTGTGATTCTGTGTTTGTGTCATTCTATGTTTATGCATCAATCGTGCCCATCCTGTAGTGACTGCCCATGCTTATCTCTGTGCCTACAGCAACAGCCTGAGTCTGTAGAGCCCTTATCTGTTTCATACACCATTGGGTGAGCAAGTGCTCACATTAGTTAGATGAACTGGATTTTTGCTACTAATCCAAGGAGCTCGGCAAGGAAGGATCTATTTCCTTGTGCAAACATTAACCCTCCATACCACGGTTGTAACCAGAACGGTTTTACTGGAACTAAAGGTATAATAACTTGTTGATACAGCTTACCCTGGATATCTCTTTCTTCTTTTCTTATAATTGATTCACTCTCAGGGGGCAGATATTTATGTTTTTAATGAAAATGCTTAACAATTTTTTTCCTGTTAAAACCTTGCTTTCTTTATTAAAGGGAGGATGTTCTACCAGATTCACCAACCAAATTTACAGGAAGAATTTAGAGCAACACTACAAATAAGAATCATAGATTTTTAAATCACTAGCACTATACTAACCAAGGGATTTTGTTATTGTTTGTTTAATGTCATTGCAAGAGTGATGAATGGATCTATTCAGTTAAAATGAATCAAACAGACAATTTAAATATGTATACATGGAATCTGATCAAAATTTTTAAATATTCATTTGGGAGGCAATCTAAAAACATGTTGTAGTTATTGGAATTACTAAACAGAATGCATTTACAAGGAAAAAGAAATGGTAAAGTTATCCTTTTCTTCTGTCTTTTAAAATTCACCTCATAGTCCACATTCTAAAGGCATGCAGAACACATATATTTTATTGACATTCCCAATTGGCACCCAATTCACTTCTCAACAGTGTTTTATATGGACCCGTTGCTTTAGCTCAACTGATTTGCTTGCTAGTTTCTGAACACATTCTAAATTCCATTTCAATTTTATGTCTTTTTTCATAATTTTACCTCCCAAAAGGAAATCATCTCCACTTTCCAAGCTCAGATGGTATAATTCCTCTCCATACTTCAATGAGTATCTGAAATGCTCCCGCTCCTGTTGAATTTCCTCTGATATCCCACATCCCTTTCCCAAAAAAATTTCAATCTCTTGTCTCCTTGCACTGTCATATACCTACCTTTCATTGTTATTATTATTATTAATTAATTATTAATCATTTTTCGCTATTTGACTATGAATTTCATGAGAACAGGAACAATGCTTTATTCAGTCTCACACCCTAGATATGACTTAGCGCAATGTCCTTTGTATGTAATTATGATTCAATAATTAATGACCATTTTAGCATATTCTGTAGAGACAGGATAATTTATTTTGTTACTTATTTCTTGGGAAATATATTTATCTCCTTTTTGTGTTTCTGTTCTTTAGTAAGTTTATAATTCAAACATCCTTCTCCAAAATGCTTTTTTTGGGGGCGGGGGGAGAGATAGGAGAAAATACCTCAAATTTCTCTATTTTGGTGCACATCCATCATTGTTTCCTTGCTGATTAAGCTCGGGTTTTCAGCAGTATGTCATTTGGGGTTACTTGAGTGCCTTCACTTTTCAGAATTGATTATACTATTCCCCTCTTTTAGTCTCAATGGATACACCACAGTCATGTCATTTGTATTTCCTTTCTTTTATATCTGAAAGCAACCTAGTTACTTGTAAAATCTGTTTGATTTTGGAATTATTCAATTTAACTAGTATCTATCTTGAAATTTTAATCTTAGGTGATTTAAAAAAATATTCTGCAGGAAGTCAGAGGATTCTTTTGGTTGGTACCTTATTTTTTCTGTATTCATTAGTCCTGGACAATTTTTTTATGTATTATTCTCTGCATTATGTCCTCTAGGTTTTTCTATTTGCCAAGTTCTTCTTGGAGATTTACAATTTTAATTATTCTCTGTGAATCCTTTCTAAGACATCCAGGACTTTTACTTCTACCTCTTTATGTAGGATCGAAGAAATGTGGAGTTTGTGTTTTGGGCAATGTCCTTGAATCCTTGAGGTGCTCTAGCATGGGGACCTCCTGAGATAGAATGAAGTACCCCCCCCTTCCAAGTCCCCTCTTCTTTCTTATGTGACTCAACAGTGCCAATGTCTGCTACTTGTTGCAATGGAATAAATAAGGAAAAATATGAACTACAATAGAAAAATATACTTATAAGTCTCTGCTACAAGCTAATGGGTTATCTGTGTAGAACATGGAGGCCAGTGGAGGTGCTGAGTTAGAACCCAAAACATCAATATTCTCTAGTATTAATTCATAATGGTACTTTGTCAAACTTGTTCCTTTTGTCCTATGGATTCAACTCTAGTGTTACTCCTGGCACATTTCTTTTTTTGAGAGTCGGTGTAGACTTCAAAAAATCTATTATTTACACTCATCTATAACTGAATTTAACAATTCTTCAGCTATTTACAAACATTATTCTGAGGAGTCCATAGAATTCACTAGTGACAGAGAGATCTATAACATGCAAAAATGTTAAGAACCCCTGATCTAGAAAATAAAATAGCCCTTACAGAAAATATGTAACTTGAAGAATCACCCTGCATTTTCACGAGTCTCTTTGAAAAAGCCAGTTAATCAGCATGCAATGCATAAATTATTATTGGTAAAAAATAAAATAACTTCTTCTACACTTGGGCAATGACATTTAAATATAGAGGGGGCAATGACATAGAGAAATATGGCAAGATTCTATAAGAATACTGTGTTCCTCCGCTATTCATGGAAATGAAATAATTCTTTAATTATAGTAAATTCAAGTTCTCATACATTTTACCTGTAGGTACAAACAAAATAAACAAAATGAAAAGCCTCTAAAATTTCCTTAGTGAATTGAAATACAAAACATCTCAGGGAAGCAAACATTTTAAAAGCTATTTCCAGAAAGGCTTACTAAAAATACTCAGCCTGGATATAGGTGACCTTTTGCAGGCAAGGTGGCTTGCATCTTTAATTCTGTGATTCAAAGGGCCAAATTAAATCATTCCAGTAGCTTCTATTATCATAAATATCAGTAAATCAATCAGAAGCAGAGGAGGACAAAGGGACTTTCTGACTAGAGATGCTACAGAATCAGTTCTGTTGCTCTGTAAAATTTTCATTAAAAAAAAAATCTTAATAGCTGCCCTAGACTTGACTGAGCAAACTGGCTTCAAAGTCAAGGGTCACATCATCAGCTGACAGCTAGATATCTTTAGGGAGGCAGAGACCAAGACAAAAGCATTCTTTATACCTTACAGTCACAAAGCCCCAATTAATTTGGTGCCAACTCAGCTATACAAATAACAAAGTAATATTAATAAGTTAAACTATTGAAAGTTAACTTTTAATGGAGCAAAAATGAATCTAATATTAAGGCCTAAACGTAGTGTGAAACACACACACACACACAGGATGTATCTATTTCACTTCATTCCACTTTCCATGGACTAAAAAAAAAAAAAAGGAAACATGACTGCTTCAATGATCTGGAACCAAAAGCTAAAATCTCCCACCTCCATATATATTGGGAATTACTCCATGTGCTACATGTGTAGAATTTTCTTTGTAGTAAAGTAAAGTGATTTTCTCTGTGCTTTCTGAATACTAGAAAAACAAGCTTTTAAACCGAGGGTGGGAGAGAGGAGAAATTATCTACAAAATCCCCTATTTATCCCCTATTATAAAGAAAAGTCTACAACATAAAGTGAAATGAAGATTTCAGACAATTATCTAGACTATTCATATAATTCACTCAATATCCTCTGGCAAAGAGAGGGTATTTGATAATGAATAATAAGTCTGGGAAGCCTAGATCCCATGCCTAATGGCTTTATCAAGCCTCCATTTTACTTTGGGTGAAGAAAACATGTCTCCAAACAGGTCAATGATTTATAAAGTGAGAAGTCAGGGCAGGCTCTCACTGCAGTACTTTTGCATGTAGGACAAGGAGCAAAAAGGAACTTTCAATTGGCATAAAGGAGACAGTGGCTTGGGGGGTACTGATCTGAAGGTGAACAATGGGGGACCCATCACTGTGGATCATCTGGTTGCTTTAATCCAATCCAACCACCAATTATATGGATATGTTTCTTGTCTTCCATGAACAAGGCAATGTGCAAAGCAATAAAGATAAGATGTGGGTTATATGCTCAGACTTATTCTATACAGAGATTGTTTTAGAAACTGAATAAGATGGAATGGAGAGAAGATAGACTCAGGACCAGGAACCCATTCTGAAGGCAATTGCAATAGTCCAAGTGAAATGTTATATGATAAAGACCTGAAGTAGGGTGTTGGGAACAGAGAAAGGAGACAGATTAAAGAGAAAGTATGACAGCCAGAGTATCAGCAGTAAGATTAGGAAACTTTGTGGAAGAATAAATAATGATTCTGATATTGTGAATCTGGGTGACAAAAGGGCGGGAGATATCCTCAAGAGGAAAAGGGAAGATTGTAGTAGGGATGTGTTTTGATGGATGGGGTCAAAATTTTGTTTTTTGTTTTTAATTCTGAATTTTGTCCAGTAGAAAGTGTCCTACAACCTACATATTAGCTTAGAGCTGAGAACAGAAACTGATGCATGCCAAAAATATTTAAGAGTTTTCCATATCAAGATGCTAATTGAAATTTGAATGAATGAGTTCATAGAGTAGCTATAGAGACTGAAGAGAAGAGGGTCCAGAACAGAACCTTAGTGGAACTCCATCATTTAAAGGAAAGATATAGATGATGATCTAGCAAACTAGACTGAGAAACAGATCAGGTAAGGAGGAAAAGAACCAAGAGACATCAGTGACATGAAAGAGGGGGAAGAGAAGGTACCTAGGAGAGAGGATGGTCAATTATGGTCAATGCCACAGAAAAGATAAAAAACATGAGGCGTGAGGAACAACCTTGTATTTAGCAATTATGATATCATTGGTAACCTTGGAGAGAATAGCATGAGTTGAGAGTTGGAATTAGAGCTGGAAAGGATCTTCTAGGCCATCTAGACCAACTTTGGCATCTGATACCTCAGTGGATAAAATGCTGGGTCTGGAGTCAGAAAATCCTGAGTTCAAATATGACCTCAGATAATTACTAGCTGAGTGATCCTGGCCAAGTCATTTAACCCTATTTATTTCAGTTTCCTTATGTGGGAAAATGATCTAGAGAAGGAAATAGCAAACCACTTCAGTACCTTTGCCAAGGAAACTCCAAATGGGGTTGGACAAGAGTTGGACATGACTGAAATTAACAACGAGAATAGACCAACCTAGTTCCAGAGTTTTCTGTTTAGGAGTCTGAGGCTCAGAGAGGTAAAATAATTGCCCTAGGCCCACTCAGTGTCACAGATGGCATCTTAACCCAGGTCTTCCTGACTCCAAGAATTTTTAAATATGGAAGATCTCTGTTTACATGTTTACAACCAAGAGAGAAGGAGCCAATGAAAAGAGAAAGATTGAAGAGTTTAAAGGGAAGGGTTCATTAAAGAGGAAAGCCTGAAGAGCCTGAAAGTGATGAAATGAATCATCATAACAGCAACAACAATTTGCATTTAAGTAGACCTTAAAAGTTCACCAACTGCTTTACAGAAATTATTTCATTTGATGCTTATAGCAACCCTTTGATGTAGGTACTATTGTTATTATTGTCAGTAGCACAGTACAGATGAAGAAACCAATGCTCAGAAAACTACAGCATCATTTGGCTACTAAGTGACTGGGGAAAGACTTGAACCCAGATCTATCCACTAGGTTGACCAAACCAAAGAGAGTGATGACATCTTCCTCTGAATCTAGAGCAAGAAAAAGATTAGAAGGTGATGCTAAAGAGATTTTAGGTGAGCATTTGATAAAGTATCTTAAGTTTTCTTGGTAAATTATGAGGTCTGATGTCCAAAGGGGTAGTAACATAGGTGACTTGAGAAACTTTAGAATAGAGGCTGTTGGGAATACCATTGCTTTGGTACAGAAGTCCCAAATAACTGGGGAGAAGGTTTCCTTTGAGTGGCATTTCAGAAAGTGTATTACAAGGGATTGAGATGTGAGAGGGAAAACAGGAAATGGCAGCAAGAATAGAAGTGCTTTGTTTGGTTTTAAGACAGATCTGGTCTGTGAAAGAGGGGTTCTAAAGGTTGTAATTGGCCACCAAAACATGCTGGAGGGGCCCTTATACTGGTCTTTTCTATTCATCTTCCTCTCTCCTCCACCATACTTTTCTTGTCTGCAAAAAGATTTAACTTTGTACTTCTCCATCTCTCTGTCATGATGGTGGGTGAAGCCAGGAGAACATCCTACTTGCCAACTTGACCTCTTTGTTATGGGACGACTGGTTGACAGAAGGGACTACATCTTCTACATCTATCTTCTGCCACACCCTATACTTACTCAACAACTGCGGGTGGGAGTGAGGAACAACTTTCCTTCAATCAGGCCCAAACAAGTTCCTGTTTCTCCTTCAAGAATTCTCTGGCCCTGCCTCTCCCATTTACTGGCCTCAAAACAGGATTTGATTAATTCTCAATGAATATCTCTAGTAGGACAACACCATGATGCTTTCCCCTTTCTTATGATCAGGAATAGCAATGGGAGAGGGGGTACATAGGAACATGCCATTATCAGAGCTGGAAGGAACCTTTGATGTCATCTTATATAACCCTATAATTTCAAAGGAGAACAAATTGTGGCCCAGAAAATTTAGTGAGTTGCTTAAGGGCATATAGAGACACTATGGAAACTCAGTTGTTTTTCTGTCTTAAATTTATCTACCTACCATCCCCATACCTAACCTGTCACCCCTGCCCAAAATTCAAATATGATTTCCTGCTATGAAATATGAATGGACTACCCCAAGTATGCCATGTCATGCCATTAGGATAGGAAGGTGAGCAACTTTATATTATAATCTTGGATACAAAATTAACCAATTACAGTGCTAGAGGTAATATATACATATAATTTTAGAACATTTAAAATGTGAGAGGTGCCAGAAAAGAGTTTTAAAAAAGCATTCAAGGGGTGGCTAAGTGGTGCAGTGAATAGAACACCAGCTCTGGAGTCAGGAGGACCTGAGTTCAAATCCAACTTCAGACACTTGACACAAAAAACTAGCCTTGTGACCTTGGGCAAGTCACTTAACCCCAATTGCCCTACCTTCCCCCTCCAAAAAGCAAAAAAAAAAAAATCATTCAATAGGAATCCAAAGGATCACAAATTTAGAGCTCAAAATGACCTCAAAGTCCAGGAGAAAATCAAACAACCTTTGACATCATGGTTATGTGGATGTAGACAAGTCATTTAAACTCTGTGCTCTAGGAAACTATAGCTGTACATTTTAGAGAAGGTGCCAATCTACTTTGGGAGAAATTCCCCAAACTAATGATATCATTATCATCTCTTTTTACACTCTGATCTTTATCCACGAAAGTAAATAAGAATGATCAT
Source organism: Gymnobelideus leadbeateri (assembly GCA_011680675.1). Lineage (NCBI taxonomy): Eukaryota > Metazoa > Chordata > Mammalia > Diprotodontia > Petauridae > Gymnobelideus > Gymnobelideus leadbeateri. The sequence continues at coordinate 81,570 of WOXC01011083.1, read as the reverse complement.
CTCCCTCAAGGGGGTTGTAGTCTAATGGGGGAGGGGCAGAGGAAGGAGGAATTAAATCTAATGTAATATTTACTATAATCCCATAAGCATTTGTTAAATTATCATTATGTGCAAGGTCCTTTCCTAGGTTCTGGAGTTACAAAGTTCATTTATATATATGCATATATATATATATTATGTAACTAACTTTTTTCATATAAATGTGGTTGTTTTTTCCACCCCATATATAAATGCATTGGAGACAGTGGTTAAGTGTGCCCTTGGGCTATGTATAATTATTATAATGTGATCCCAAAGGAAATTTTGGTATTAAAAATCTGCTTTTGAGCTGTTTTCTCAGGTCCAATAATATGGGAACTATAACAATTATCTGAATAATTTAACCAAAACATTTTCTTATTCCCTTTGCATCAAATTTCAGATTGAAGATAAGAGTAGTGGGGAGCCACATTTCCCAAATGTAAATCTTCTCAGTTTGAATTATCCTTTCAGGAATTCTAGGATCCTTTTTACTGATTTTCTAGTTTTTGAAAAATAATTTACTATTTGTTGTTCCCTACATCAATTATTAATTTAATATAGCTAGAGGAGCTGAAGATAAAACAAAAATGCTCATTTAGTCTAGAAAAACCTTCACACTTTCCAGTGAGTAACAGTATGTAGAAAGTGACTGTTCATAGAATGTTTTGTAAATTACATTTGCTCTTGTCATTCTTTACACATCAATGCTCTAAATTAATGAAGTTTCCAAGGGACATAACAATCAGGAAAAAAAAAGATTATTAAAGAGTTTAAGAAATTGTATCAAACATAGAACATGTAGGGTAGAAATTATAATTAATAAAAACAGAAATTTAACACAACCTTAAAAAAGGAGTCAGAATTCCCAGAAAGCAACACATGGGGCTAATGCAAAAATCAATGTTCACTGCACTGGTTGCCTGCAAAATTAGACAATTAATCCTGTGTAAACTAACCTATCAGGAAAGCACACTGCAGGGTTGCTGATCACTATTATGCAGTGCTATGTATTAAGGAACTAGCACTTTAATGAGATCCCCAGAGAGTGTCTGGACTTGAATATTTTTCTCCCTTTAAGAACATTTTTATTCAATGTAGCTGACATTACTTTCCATATGTGATTCACATATGCTCAAGTGTGCCATCATGCCAGTTATGAACTCTAGGCAAGCATTGCTCATCTCAAGAGCAAAATGGTCCTGTGAAGGTCCTATGAGGATGCGCTTAAGGAAATTGAGAGATAAATGGACAGAAAGACAGACAGACTGACAGTGGATAGATAGATAGACAGATAGATAGATTAGTTAACTCATATATGAATATAAATATAGGATCTCCCAAAAGTCTCCGTTAAAACTGTTCTAAACTATTAAAGCTAAAACCTATCCTAAGACTTCTGGGACACCCTGTATAAATGTGCATGTAAAAAAAAATCCTGAAATTTACATTACTTTGTCCTGCTTAAGGGCATGTCTGCAGTCTCTAACTATCATGTACTCCAATGGCTTCATAGGGACTAATGAACCATTTAAAGAAATTACATTACTTCAGTAATATATCCTGACTGTAATGCATGTATATCCCTGTGCATATAAGAAAATGTATCATGGTATTTTCATAATTGTAGTTCCTATAATTTTTAAAATGTAAAGAGATGCCTTGATACACACAGAGTAAGCAGAGTCTATTCATAAATGTGTATCACCTGAAAACAGCTTCAGCAGTTTTTCTAACAGAATTGTTGTATCTTATTTGCATACACCTAACTGGAACAAAATTTTTACCAAGAGCAAAACAGTTCAGTACTAAGGACTATGTATCCAGTCTAATAACACCATTAATGGAGGGATAATTTCATTGTCTAAACCTCGATGCTATATTCCAGTCTACAGTATTATTATATTATAGATCAAATCCTTCCAGGCTGTCCCTTCAAATTCATTTCCTATGTCATCAATGTCTATAAATGCATATTCAGAAAATCAGATAGAAATTAGATGCATTAAATTTTAGAAAGGGAAAGAAGCCTAAGGAAGATTGCATGTAATAAATTGCCATTGGGAATGTAATGGGGAGAGAGGGGGGGGGGGAGAGAGAGAGAGAGAGAGAGAGAGAGAGAGAGAGAGAGAGAGAGAGAGAGAGAGAGGGAGGGAGGGAGGGAGGGGAGGGAGAGAGAGAGAGAGAGAGAGAGAGGAGAACAGAAGAGGAGACAGAGAAAGGGAGGCAGAGAGAGACAAGAGTCAGAGAGAAAGGGGGAGGAGACACACACAGAGAGACAGAGGCAGAGACAGAGAGAGAGACAGAGACAGAGAAAGACAGGAAAATAGAGGAAGACAGAGGTACACAGAGACAGAGAGTGAGAGAGAGAGAGAGAGACTTGAGACTTTCAGTGTGAAGTAATCCTAGCCCTTAGTAACAGCCTTACTAATTGTGACTAAATGTTAGAGTAAGCCAGCAGCCTACCTCCACTGCTGATAGCACGTGAGTGTACAGAGGCTCCAGCAAGATTTTTTTCTTTATTAAAAGAGAAAACAGAAAGAAAAGAAATAAATCTAGTAGGAGGAGTGAGAGGAACAGCCATTCAAAAGCATGGGGGGCACAGTGAGGAAGAGAGAAGATATCAATAAAAATGCAAAGGTCAAGAAGAAAAGAATTGAGGACGGACAAATGAGGAGAAATCTATTGGACAGTAGGATCATATTTTAAGTTTCTGTATCACTTAGCTATTGTCTCCTTTCCTTCAACCATTTCTAATCATTAACTCATTGAGACTCCATTTGGCATAATTTTCCCATGTCCCCTCTTTCCTCTTCAACTAACATTTACATTCAGATATAATTGGTTTCCTTTGCAATCATACACATTTTATTTTATGCCCTTAAAAACATTATTCTGAGAAGGGATTCAGAGACATTCCCCAGAACACTGCCCAAGGGCCCATGGCACAATAGAGTTGAACATTCTCCCCCCCATTAAGAGCCTTAAGATTCCAAAGTCATTCACCCTCAGCATAGAAAGACCAAACTGCAGGCAAGAGGCACCTCAGAGCTTGACAAAAATCTGGGGTTGCTGGGCATCAGCATTACTAGCTTTACTATACACATTAAATAGTATTTATTATGTGCCCACATGCACAGTGCTATGCTAGACACAAACCTTCCAGGAACTAATTTATCAGTTGGTATTTCTGTTTCATAATGAGCTCCCAACATAGCTTTTTCAGAGAGGCAATTAAGGCAGCAGCAAAAAAGAAAATCAAAGATGTCTAAAAAGGCTTAGCCCCAGATAGGGCTTAAAGGATGGTATCTCATAGGTAAAGAGATAAAGATAAAGGAAGATATTATTACTAGATGGTTTGTTTTTTCTTCAACATCTATCACATTATACTTCTTTTTCATATGAAAAATTAATATTAAATGAGCACGAATCCTCCCCAAATATCTGCTGCTAGAATTGTTCATCTACAGTATGTAGGTGGGGGTAGGGGAAGAGATGGCATAAGGATTTTACCTTTTGACAAACGTTGCACCTTCTTGTTCAGGAGGAAAATATTTTGACAAGACAAAAGGCAGCTTCCTTATTCTGTTTTTATAAACTGTTCAAAATGAAGGTCTCTCAGTACACACACACACACACACACACACACACACACACACACACACACACACACACACCGCTTTCTATGGACTTTTTTTTTGTTCTGCAGAAAAAAAGCATTTATTTTCTCTGAAGGTCCAATTAATCATGGATGTTCTCAACTCTAAATAATTCTCTATATAAGGTCATAGAACTATATAGCTAGGTAAAATAAGTCAGCAAACTGCTAATAACCCCTATGTGAATGTATTTTTAAACAACATGTCCTTTCCATCATTTTTTCATAGTAGCAAAATTCCTGGGTGAATTTAAAGCAATTTCTTCTGTGTATATTACAAGAGAGTTTATGAACCATTTTGGGGCTGCTATTCTATCTGCCTCCCCTTAATTTGTTCCCTCCCCTTTTTATTGTTTTGTGTTTATTTCCTGTGTCCATTCCTCCCATCCTTATAAGCTACTTGGGCATCCACCTCACAGGGTTCTTGGGAAGATCAAATGAGAATATATTTTTAAAGCACTTAGCACGGGGCCTAGCTGTTGAATCATTTCTGTGATGTCTGACTCTACATGACCCCATTCGGAATTTTCTTTGCAAAGACACTAGAGTTCTTAAACATTTCCTTCTCCAGATCATTTTACAGATGAGGAAACTGAGGCAAACAGGGTTAAGTGACTTACTCAGGGTCATGCAGCTAATGACCATCTGAGGCTGAATTTGAACTCAAAAATACCTGGTTCCAGGTCAGTGTTCCATCCAACGCACCACCTAGCTGCCCCTGAATATGCTAGGTTTTGTATAAATGCTTATGCCCCTTACTCCTTTCCTTTCTTTAAGGGCAGGGATTATGTTCCTTTCTGTGTTTGAATCCCCAATACTTTGCAAATACCTAGAATATAGTAAGTGCTTGGTTAATGGTTAGTAAATGAATGAATGCATATAAATGCTACAAATGGTTGTGGGTGCAAAATTTTCTTAATCGTCTTGTACCTTAGGTGAGCTGAATGTTCTTCAAATAACTATCATAATTATTACAAATGTAAAGGTCATTTGATACTGGTGTATTCAAGTATTCTTATTAAATGTGGTTCAATGTGTTTTCCCACAGACCTATAACTATGGTAAGACTACTGGAACATTTACCCAGAACACTGACATTTAGATGCCACCAATAGTACCTTCACTCTCTCGACAGGGCCAGATAATTACGTACCTAGAGTTTCTTGCTCTATGTAACTTGCATACTGAAGTTTGAGACCTTTTCCCCCATAACTAAATCTGTCTTTATTGCTTTGAACTTAGTCTTAGGGTTTGAAATGGTCAAGACACCATGTGATAAAGTGCATACAATCAGTTCCTTTTCCAGATAGTACTTCTTTGAATGGAATTTGGGAAGACAGAGTGGTAAATGAATTCTCTGCTGGCTAAAGAACTCCCATAATTAGCATGCAGGTGCCTAGTGAAAGAAACAATGCCAAACTGCATTTGCTGCCCACCCATACTCCTCCATGTTTTGCTTTTGTAATATTTCTCTTATGTCTCCTCATTTCTCCTCTGATACTGCCCCCACCCTGGTGAAGGTTCCCATTACCTCGCACTTGATTTGTTGAAATAGTCTGCTGGTTGGTCTCCCTGCCTCAGGTCTCTGTCTACTCTAGTCTATCATCCACTCAGCAGTCAGATTGATCTTCCTAAAGTATGTCTACCATCCCACTCCCCTGTTCAATAAACTCCAGTGGTTCCCTATCACTTTCAGGATTAAATATAAAATCCCATGTTTGTTATTCAAAGATTTTAATAATCCGATCCTCTTGTACTTTCCCAGTTTATTTACACCATATTCCCCCTTTCTGAACTCTGCTAGCCAGTGACGTTGACCTTCCTACTCTTTCTTGAACCTGACACTCCAGATCCTGAATCCAGACATTTTCAAGGGCTGGTCCCCATGCCTAGAGTCTTCTCCCTCTCCATGTCTATTTTCTGTCCTCCCTGGTTTCCTTCAAGTCCCAACTAAAATGTCATCTTCTACAGGAAGTCTTTCATGATCTCCCTTAAAAAGAATTTTTCTCTGGGGAAGCTAGGTGCTGCAGTGAAAAGAGCACCAGCTCTGGAGTCAGGAAGACCTGAGTTCAAATCCAACCTCAGACATTTAACACTTACTAGCTGTGTGACCTTGGGCAAGTCACTGAACCCCAATTTGTCCTGCCTTCCCCCCTCCAAAAAGAAAAAAAAATAATAACTTTTCTCTGAGATAACATACACTTTTTCTGTATTTATCTTATTCTTGTCTCCATTGGAGAAGAAAATGCCAAACCACTACAGTATCCTTGCAAATAAAATCACATGGACACTATAGTCCATGGGGTCACAAAGAGTTGGGCACAGTTAGACTAAACAACAACAACAACAACAACTCTTCTTCTTCTATAGTTGTTTACATGCAGTCTTCCCTTTCAGACTGTGAGAGCTTTGGAGGGTAAGGACTTTAAAAATTTTTATTTGGGTGGGGGATATTGCTGTTTGCCTTTCTTTGTATCTCCAGTACTTAGCACAGGGGATGGCACATAGTAAATGCTTAATAAATACTTGTCAACTGACTAATTAACTATCATGATTGTCTTTTTCTCCATGTCTTCTCTGATTATTAAAAATTGCCTAACATCTAAAAACAACTTTATAAAATTAATTTACATTGTTATAAGGATTCAATGGAAAATTTGAGGAAAAATTTCAAAATACTTATTTTTTAAAATATATTAGTACAGATTTTAAAGTGAATCTCTCCAAGTTATTAAGACAAAGAGGTCAACAGAGCATTCAAAATTCACTTAAGATTCTTACAATTGAGACTTCAGTGAAAAATGACTTGGATCTCTCACATATTTATTGCTATACTGTCATAAGAATAAATGAAGTAGGTTCTCCAAGGACAGAGGGAATAAATCAGATATCTCCTCCAGGGTTATGGGTACTTACACTGGCTGATGGTAGCCTAAAATGTAGTGAAAGAGGGATGCTTTTAGACCACACCCATTGAATCACAGGTCTGGAACTGGAAGGACCCTCAGAGGTCAGGAGGTCAGGAGTCAGTCCACAAGCATTCATGAAGGGTTTATTATGTGTCAAACACTGCATTAAATGTTGAGGGTAGAAAGAAAGGCCAAACTATAGCAAGGGAGGCAGCTGGTAGAGCACTGGAAAGAATATGGATCTCTGGCCTCGGAGACTTGCTAGCTGTATGACCCTTGGTGAGCCCTTTGATCTCACTTTCCTCAATTGTCAAATGGGGATAACAATAGCATCTTCTTGCAGTTGTCTAGAGGATCAAATGATATAATATTTGTAAAAAGTACTTAGCACAATATCTGACACTCCCTTGGTGCTATATAAATGTTGATTCCTGCCCCCTAAAGATTGCATTCTAATTAATGAAGACAATTCCCCAAAGGGATCTGAAACAGAGTCAAAGGTCAATCATCTTATCCAACCCCTTCATTTTACAGATGAGGAAAAAGAGGCCCAGGAATGTTAAGTGACTTCCCTAAGGTCACACAATTATCATCAATGGGTAAGATTTGAAACCTAGTCTTCTACAAAGTTTTCTTGAGTAATAAAGAGGTTAAGTGACTTGATCTAGGTCACCTTGTTAGAATCTTTTAGAAGAAGGACTTGAACCTGACCTTTACTGACTTTCTAGCCATACCATGACAAAGCCTAAAGCAATATATTCAGCACTGCTTGTCCATAGAATACAACATGCTGCCTTTCAAAAGGTTGTTGTGGGTCTCAAATGAGAACATGCAGATAGAGCACTTTGCAACTTTAAAATACAACACAAACACCAGTTGTTGTTGGAATGATATTACCTTGTTCTCTCTTTGTTTCCTATGTTACTTAGATCACCAGATACACTACAAGCTTCCTGAGTTCAAGGATCCTTAGCATCCCATTTAGCTTCTGTCACATCTAATATGTAGATGCCCTATAAATGAATGATGCATACCCAAGTGTCATCTTAACCACATTACCATTCTGAACTCATAGTGATGTAAACACAAAAAAGCCCATATGAATGGAGAGGAAAATGTTGCTCAGCTTGGTGGTCCAGGGGATAGAGACCTAGGCTTCAAGTCAAGAACACAAGTTTGAATCCCAACTCTGTGAGTTACCATCTTGTTAAGCCAATTATATTCTGTCAACCTCAGTTTCCTCATCTGGCAAATGAGATGTTTGGGCTCATTGACCTCAGCTCTCAAGTTATGATCCTAACAATAAGGTTTTCTAATTGGCTCACTCAAAAATGACTATTATCCTAAAAAAAAAGATTAGCTATACAACATTTGTTTTCCTTTTGCCTCTTCCAGATAATTCATAATGGGAAAGAATGTCTGTTTCCCCCACCTCACCCTAACTCTATATGTTGCTATAGATTTGCTTGAGTTATATCTGACTCTTCACAGCCCCATTTGGGGTTTTCTTGTTAAAGATACTGGAGTTATTTGCAATTTCTTTCTCTAGCTCATTTTTCAGAGGAGGAAACTGAAGCACACAGGTTGTGACTTACCTAGGGTCATACAGTTAGTAGGTTTTCTGAGGCCAGATTTGAACTCAGGAAGATGAGTTCCCCTGACTCTAGGCCAAGCACTCTATCGACTGTACCACCTAGGTGCAGCATCCTGACTCTATACAATTTTTTTTTGAGGAGAAGCAGATCTATGATTTTATTAGTCAGAGAACTTCCCAATGTACAAAATCCCTCCAAAAAAGGTCGTCAACTCATCCATAATTTAGGATTATAGATTTAGAACCTAAAGTGACCATAAATGTCATCAAGTTGATCCCTTTCACTTTACCTTTAAGAACACTAAGGACTAGAGATATGATAACAGATGAAGGAATCAGGTTTACATGCCTAATAAGCAGCAAAGCATTACCTGTACCCAGGAAATCTTGTTTGGATTCCAAAGCTCTTTTCACTACAGCAAACATAAAGGTGGGACCTCCTAACATAAAGGTGGGACCTGAACAGGTCTGTCTGAAAAAAATAGCCAGCTCTCTATCCATAAACCATATTGTCTCTACTAAATATCCATAGTTATTTTGTCCTACTGGATTTTTTAAATTTTATTGGTGAAAAGTCCTCCTTGGGCAGAGATCTCTTCTATCAATGCAAATAGATATTTCTATATAATATAATTAGAGTTTTGCCTAGATGACTGGGAAGCTGAATCATGACCTGAATCACATAGCTAGTATGCACCAGGATCAGATTAAGACAGGTCTTACTTGCTTAGGGACTCAGTTCTTTGTCCAGAATAGGCCATCAGAAATGTAAGGGTATAGAGAAAAAAATAAGTATTTTCCTCCCCCTTTTTTCCTTCAATTGCTTTCTAAATTGATGATCAAGCAAACCTTGCTACAACTAATTGAACCCAAAGAATTTAGTCTAAATGCTAAAATTGCAGGTTTTTAGGTCTTTTTAAATCCTGTTTTAGCAGCACTCGTGGTAATGTGTAATCTGGCTTGAGATCTTCCCACACTATTGAATAGCTGATAGGTTTGGTGCTTCTTTGAAAGATGGACTAAAAATCAAGAAATTAATGTATAGCTTCTACATACTCCCAATTTCCCAAAAGGCTGTGCTCAGCATGCCTAAAGCAATATCTCTAGCAGCTCTTGCCTACAGAATACAGTTCACTTCATCAGTGTCAAAAGAACCGTGTGGAAGCCTTCTCGCTACAGACTCAGCCAGTATTCACTGTGTTGCCTGTGGCATCTCAAACCTGATGAAATAAGAATGCCAATGCATTTTCAGTCAATACCCATGTGAAGCTGGCATGAGGAGTGGAATTTGGAGCTGGAATATTTTGGTTAAAACTGTATCCTACTTACAATAAGCATAGAAACCTTTCTTCTCTTTAATCTTAGGGTACAAGAGACATTTCAAAGGACAAGCACATATCTGTAAGCCAAGTTCCCAAAAGAATATAAAGCTTCTTGGGGTGTGGGAGACCACTTAGCACAACAGTAGATTCCTTCTAAAATTTTTTAATTTTTAATTTATGTTTATTAAACAAGAATTTCTATAAAAAAGTACAATAAAAAGATGACTATACATGAAACTGCACATCTACTATGCACAACGTGCTATTCCTTTCAAATATACAAGGAAATTATCATGTAAATTCCATTTCTTCTTTTCTTCCCTCCCCTACTCGACCCTAGATAAGGCTACCATACACAGACACAGACACACAATGTCTGCAAATACACACATATACATATATATACACACATATATACATATATATATACAAAATTATTCTATACCTATTTCTATTTATCAGTTTATTTTCCCCCTCTGGTTACAGATAGCATCTTTCTCCATATCTCCTTTATAGATGAGTATTTATAATAGACAAAATAATTTGTTTGCCCAAAGTCATTCTTCAAACAATACGGTTATTATTGTATATGCTGTTCTCTTGGTTCTGATTTTATTCATTATTTCATGCCAGTCTTTCCATATTATTCTGAAATCACTGAGTTCATCATTTCTTATAGCACAATAACATTCCATACCAATTATATACCCTAACTTGTTCAACCATTTCCCAATTATAAAAGCCCCCAAACAGATTTTAGTAGAGTAATAAAACCCTTCAATTTTTTAAACTAAATAAAATCCTTAGAAATTTGTTGTATTTTCTCTTAACAATGCTAGAAAGTGTTGTTTTGTTTTTTAAGAAAAGAGTATTCAGCTCACATGTATTTTTCCATTAAGAGAGTAGTAACACAGTCTATATGGTTGTTGTTTAATATGTCCCCAAATGTCTAATTTCATTGACATTAATCATAATGAAGGTTACCTATAATAAGCATAGTACATGAAACATGATTAGCCCGTAATAAATGCCTGTTGATTGATTGAGAATAATATTTTTTTAATCAGACAGATATTTCTTTGACTTTGAGATATCAATAGAACACTGCCCTGGAAGTAAATTCTCCTAAAAATATATTAATTTATTCTTCAAAGCTCGAATACATTTACATTACCTGACTTAGTGATGAACATAGATCTCAAAACTCTAGGTTTTTTTTTTAATAGGTCCCTGAGTCAGAAAGTCTCCTCACAGCATATATCATCATTCTCTGAAAGCAGCTGCTACAGGGTGACAGGAACTTTTGGTGGCATTGACTGATTCATGGGGACACTAAATAAAACATTAGCTGGTATGCTGAAAGTCAGGAAGCACTTGGAAGTCATAAAATTGCAAATCTAAGGAGCAGATTTCACCATTGAATCATTCAACAGATAGCAAGGAGACCTTCCTACAATTTATTTTGTATTTTGGGGAGATCACAATGAAGAGAGACATTTTATAATCAGCCACCACACACGTGGCAAAACAATGGCCAAGTTGCTGCTTTTTACATTTGCTCAAAATCAAACATAGTACAGAAATTCAATTTCTGAAGATTTTTACTTTATTCATGAAAGTTTTATAAGAATTGTACCCTGTATAAGAAAATAAAACCTAGGTAAGATGCTCCCAATGCAGGCAGGGAAAAGACAAGGTACTTTTCCCCAGTTATAGTCACAGTTTCTGGTTTTATAGGCTCTAAATTACGTGTGGTCTCCATACTTTGTTTATATACAACAACTCTAGGAAAAAAAATGCATGGTGTACTGGGAGCCACCTTCAGATTCAAGATTACCTGAGTTCAACCACTATTACAAAATCTAATGAATCAAACTCTGTCTTCCTCTTGAATTTTGACATTATTTTTCCTAAATGCATGCCATATGCTCCTTGTGGGCAGGGAATATATATTTTCATTTATCTTACTTAAGACCCTCAGAGACTAGCAACAATGAATGCTTTATGAAATGAGATCTCCAGGGATAATCTGTGATGTGTCTAGACAGAAATACATCATTTAAAGTCACATATATGAAACAAGTGCATCGATAGCTAATCAGGACTACAGAAACCAATTCAAATATTGTGAAAGATCCAGACAAGGAAAAGGAACATGAAATATTATACTCATAGTCTAAAATCAATGCAAATTGACTAAACCAAGGCTTTAGAGTTCTTAACCTTTTTTTGTTTGTTTTTGTCAATGACACCTTTCAAAATATGTAAAAAATCATAGAGGCTTTTTCAGAATAATATTCAAATGTACAAAATAAAGCATATAGAGATACAAAGGAAATAAACTACATTAAATAATTACAAAAGGTAGATTATATACATATATATGTGAATATGTATATAGATATATCTAAACCTATATACAATACACATATATATGTGTATGTAAACACATATATATGTGTATATACAGACATGTATATTATGTATATGTGTATAGAGATAGCTAGTTAGATAGACAAACAAATAAGTTCCCTGACCCTAGGTTAAGAATTCTTGCATTAAATAGTCTACTTGGACACATAAAAGCAATGAAAACCCAATTCCACATTTGCCAACTTTCAAAAGCTTTAAATAAAGAATTATCACAGTCCCTAAGAGGATGACCATAATCCCATGATCAGCTTAAAAGTCACTTTGAAAAGACACAAAGCAGTTTAGTAGGTGGTTTAGAACACTGTCTATGTGTCACTGTATATTTAAGCCCACATCTTACCCTTACTAAGGATTGAGTATGAACTATGTCTCATAAGCAGCATGCAGCAAAAGTCTTAGTGCACTTTTAATCTAATAAAGTTTAAAACTTCAGTATCCTCCTTTGATGCCTAATGCAATGCTTCGTTGTATAATAGACATCTTTCGATTTTAAACAAATTGAATTTAATTAAGTCACATTTTAATGGGTAACCAGTTTTCTTCCTTTCTACCCAATGCTCCTCCTCCTAGTACTTCTTCCTCTGTATCTTTCTTTTTGTCTCCCTTCCTATTCTCTCTCTCTCTCTCTCTTACATTTTGCATGAATATTCCATCAAGAGGAAAACAACTCAGTTGCCACTATGATGCATAAATAAAGTATGAGAGGAATTGGCCTCAATGAAAAACATGAGAAAAGAGCTTACTGTTCTCTTGCTGGGGCAACAAACTATTGAAGAACATCCAGGCCAAGCACTGATTTCATGATCAATCTTAATACTTGCTATTTGTCCTGCATCTCCCTCCTCTGGCAATCTTCACAAATTCATAATATGTCCCTTATATAAAGAGCCTAAAAATCACAAGTATTCATCCCTGTGGTTGCTTAGAAGTAGAAGGCCAGAGGTCCATTAGTCCAACCCTTTTAGGAACCTAAGGTCCATTGTGGTAGAGTCTTGGAATTGGAGTCAATGGGATCTAGATCCAAACCACACCCTAGGTACATACTATCCATAGAGATTTGGGCAAGTGATTCAAATTCCCAGTGCCTCAGTTCCCTTTTCTGTAAAATCAAAGATGTGGACTTCATGGCCTTTAAAACTCTTTCTTACTCTAAAGCTATGATCCTCTGAGGTCAAATGACTTGTCCTAGGTCACATAGGTAGTAAACACCAGAAGAGGAAGTTGAACTCTGAAGTTATTTCACTCCCAAAGCCCTTGCCCTATTGTGCCACACACACACATTTCCTTTCTCTTTCTCCCACCCCCACCTACACCTTTCATATACAAAGGTGCCTATTTTATAACAAACCATGGTGTTGTGCAGTAATTTTGGTTGCAATAGTACTTATTGTCCCTTTGCCCTCTTACCCCTTTCTGAGAATATAGTATGCAGAGATGTCCTAACATCATGTTCTGAGGGTGTCCACTTCTTCCTCCCAAATAATATCATTAAGAAACAGGCCTAATTTACATTCCTTGTTAACTTGTTTCTTTGCCTTCTGCAATCCTACCATATTCTTAAACAGTCCTTCTGTTTATCTCTTTCTTCTTGATGCCTCATGCTTCTGTCGATATTTGGGTAGTACATGGGCAATCTTTCCTATAAATCAGAGGTGTTTGTCTATAGTTTAACCCTAATAAAAATTAATGGATCCTTTTTTCTACTTGTATTTAACTTGAAAATAAATATACTATACTATACATGCATATCTATGCATAGATATGTATATATGTACATATATCTGCTTATACACACACACACAGAGTCCTTTCAAAGCTTGAAATATTCTAGTTATTTTTTCACACAGTGGCGACTAGAGGAATGACACATTTGAGATCTGGAAAATCCATGTAAAATTTTTGGCCCTCCCTTTTGTACCAGAAAAGAATTCTGAATTATTATGGTATTAAAAGATTAAATATGTTGATATCATAAAATACTATACATATATTTTGTGCATTTCTGAGTTTCTAAATTTTTTTCTGTCATTTGTTGGCTTTTGCATGTTATCTACAGTTTCCGCAAAACTCCCCCCAAATTCCCATTTAATTTGTTATGCTGACCCTTGATTGATATAAAACCTCTGTGGAGAAATTAATCATGTGGAAGGGATAACTATATACTGTATTTTATAACATATAAGTTTGTCCTATGTAGTTTTGTACTCAATTACAGTATGTCCTATATATGTAAGAGTACCATAATAAAATTGTATATTTATACTTTCGAAATTATATCATGAATATGCACAGAGCTAGGAGCTGGTAGGTGCTCCAATACATGTTGAAATGACTTGAAGTATATATGAATGTGATGGAATCTTACTTGTCCGTGATGAATTCAGAGAAATACTCAAAAACATATGAACCGGGGCGGCTAGGTGGTGCAGTGAATAGAGCACTGGCCCTGGAGTCAGGAGGACCTGCGTTCAAATCTGGACTCAGACACTTGACACAATTACTAGCCTTGTCACCTTGGGCAAGTCACTTAACCCCAATTGCCCTCGAAAAAGCAAAAAAAAAGCCATATGAACTGATGCAAAGCAAGGAAAGTCAGGAAAATAAAATACTAAAAGTATATAGTAGTGTAAAAGGAAAGAAAAACAGCAAAATTAAAAAAAAAAACCTGAATGAGATAAAATCATGATAACCAAGCTTGTCCAAAGAAGAGATAAAAGAACACATCTACCCTTCCTCCTTTGGAAAAGCAAGGAGGGGCATGGATGTTAGGTATTATATATAATATTTTTAAAAGCTTCTTTAGTTGGGGGAATGTTTTCCCCCACACATGTTATTATAAGGGATGGGATGAGGAATGAATACAGTGTAAAATATATATGATAAAAAACAAAATATATCAATAAGATACATTTTTAAAAAGAAATAAATTGAATTTTCTTTAAGTTTGACACTAAAGATGTGACTTTGACCATGGAGAAAACTGAACTCTTCACCAACACACCAAAGTGCTTCTCCATCCAAGTGTTCTTCCAAATGCTTATCACAAAAGATCAAGAAACTATCTTTTTGATAGATTTCATTCAACTATTTAAACGATTCTAGAATTAGACACTGTTATTTACTTTCTTACCTGGTGCTCCTTGGTAATCACATAAATTATGAAGTTACTTGTAATGGTCCTTGTAGATGTCAATGCCATCATCTATTAATATGTCAGTTACATAACCATTTACTATTGAGTATTGAACCTAATACTGAAGGACATTAAATGTCTACCTAGAAAACTGCCCTATATGTAGTAGTATTTGTGGAATGTAGGAAGGAAGAAATTTAATAAGGAAGGAAAGAGATACAACAGAAGCAGCTTATATGACACCAAGGATAATTGTTGTTGACGTGGTCTCTGCTAGGATACTTTCTGCTTGCTTATTCCTTGCTGCTGCTGAGAATCTTTGAAGCTACCAAAGAAGAGAGAAGGAAAATGGCCAGCTTTTTTACATATTTTTTATCTTTTTTAAACATCCAGAGAATCTGTAGCCCTTGAGATGTCATTTGCATTAATGAGGACATGAACAATAAATCCTATGAAAATGTTGCTTTTTTGTTTGTTTTTCAAAATAATAAGAAAGACTGAATGACAGATGCTTTGCTTGGTTGAAAATGGGAAGGGAGGGAAATGATGGTGCATTGAAACTGCCTATTCTTGAAAGAATTATTTGAAGATATGCAGAAGCATAACCCATAGATTTTTCCCTTTGGGTTAATATCATCAATTTTCCCCAGATCAGATATCATTAAACGTGATGAAATGATTTTTTACTTTTGTCAGAAGAACATCATGATAGTGGCAAATCTCTGAAGTTTCTTCTGAGATGCAAGTGAATTTAGCTTGGCTTTTTGGGTGCCCCGTGAGCCACAATTTAACTGTACGACATTAGTGGAAGATTGAAGGTTGGAGTCGGGGGAACTATGCTGAGGAAAGAATATCTTTTTGAATCTCAAAGGGAGAGGAACTTCAGAAATATTATCATTTCAGGAATATAAAGAGAGTTGGAGGGCTATAACACTTCCAAGTCTGCAAGATCATAAAGTTGGTTCTGTAAGTGCTTAGATACCATTAAGTTTGGCCTCCTAGTTTACAGAAGAAGAAACTAAGGCACAGAAAGGATAAGTCATCAAACACCCAGCAAGTGTCACAAGTGATATTTGAAGTTATATTCTCCAGTCTCCAGTTGCCATGGTCTATCCACTACACCATACTTCCCAATTAAAAAGATGTGTCACTGAAAGAGTGTGAGAGGTGGGAAGCAGGAACGTTAAGAACAGTTAGTCTAAACTCTATTTCATGCTTCATTGAAAGGCAGGGTTATTTGCTACTGTAGGCTTTTTAGATACTATAACTTTGTAATTTCACCCTCTTGTTATTTTAAACTTTTCCAGTGGTTGCCAGTAGTTTAAAAACAACCACAACTACAACACAAAAACTCGAAATACCTAAAGAACAGCTCCGTGTGTGCATTTATGTATGTATACAGATATGAGCAACTGGCAAGCTGTCACTGAACATTATAAATTCTAAAAAAAACCTGAAGATGAACATTATCCAAAACCAATGGGAAGGAACATGATAGGTGACAGCAAGCTACAATGCATTATAAACAACATAATAACAAGGGAAATGTAAAGATGCCATCAAAGAAAACCAATGATGAGAAAGGGACTGATCAAGTGAAGATAGTGATAGTTGATGGGATAGTTGATGCACAATTGGTATACTCCTCTGATATCTTTGTGATATCAAGAGAAAATAAGGAAATCCCCCTTCTCTTGTTACATTGAGCCCCTGTGATGACCTTATAGGAGCACATACAGGGGTCTACCAAGATTGAAAGTCATGGATAGGTTGCAGTTTGCATGATGAAAGATAATACTCTCGTCCATCATTGCTTTGTACTATTATAATTATATTATAGTCTTCTGGTGAGTCCCCCTTGTTTTAATTATCTCTCCCCTTCAATTCATCCTCTACTTAAGTACTGAAGCCATTTTTCTAAATTTCAATGGCTCACAATTACTTCCACGATCAAATATAAGTTCTTCTATTTGGCCTTCAACATTTTTCACAACTTAGACCTTTTCATATCTTTCTAGTCTTCTTAAAATATATTCCTTTCTGGATGTCCATCAATTGAGGAATGCCTGAACAAATTGTGGTATATGTGGTAATGGAAATACTTTTGTGCTATAAGAAATGACAAGCAGGATGATTCCATAAAAACCTGGAAAGACTGATGAAAAGACTAATTAACTGATGGAAAATGAAGTGAGCAGAACCAGAATGCTGTACACAATATTATATTGATGAAAATTATATGATGAAGAACTGTGAATGTCTTAGCAATTTCCAGAAATACAATGATCCAAAACAACACTATGATGAAAAAATGCTATTCACTTTCAGACAAAGAACTGATAGCATTTGAATGCAGATCAATACAAAGTATATTTTATTTTTTGTCCCTGTTTTCTTTCACAACATGACTAATATGGAAATGTTTTGCATCTTTGCACATGTATGACCTATATCAAATTTCTTAATGTCTCAGAGTGGAGAGACAGAAGGGAGGAAGAGAATTTGGAACACATTTTTAAAATTGTTTTTTACATGTAATTGCTGAAAATAAAATCTTATTCAAACTTTTTTTAATTCTGAGGGGGAAATAATTCCCCTCCAAACACTTTCCCATCTAGAAACACTAACCTGTTTGTTGTCCCTTGCACAAGATATTCCATCACCCAATTCTGTGCCTTTTTTTTGCCCAGGACTTGAATGTAATCCCTTCTCACCATAAGACTGTGAACTCCTTAAGATTATGGACTGTCCTTTATCTTTTTTTTTTTCATTCCTGAATGCTTTACACCATACCTGGCACATAGTAGGTACCTGATAAAGGTTTGCTGACTGAACAGTCTTTTTTCCTTTGACTTCCTTCAAGATTTCTGCCAGAGGCCTTTTCTGTGTTCTTCCTCTCCCATGTCTATCCCCTTTCTGAGATAACCTTGCATCATATATTTTCCCCATTAGAATGAGAGCTCCTTGAAGCCATGCCATTTTCCTTTCTCTCATTACTTCCCCTGTACTTAGCAGCCAGTAAGCAGTCCACTAGCATGCATGCCAGACACTGTACTAAATGTTTATGATATGAAAACATTTTTTAATTCCTCTACTCTCAGTGAGGTTATAGTTTAATGGAGGAGACAGCATGCAAGCAGCTATGTACAAACAAGTTATGTATAAGAGAGATTGGGGGTAGTCTCAGAGGGGAGGCTATTTTATAGATAGGGTAGATTAAGGAGGACTGGGAAAGGCATTATGCCTGGCACATAGTAGGTGCTTAATATATGCCTACTGAATGAAATATGGATTTGATCCCAGGTCCAAATGGATATTTGAGTCATATTTTGCAGGGATTTTGATTGAGAGCATCTCAGAGCAAACAAAAATCCAGTGGTGAGTGAAGAGGAAACTGAAAAGCAGAGAATATGGGACAATAAGTTCAGAGATGGAGGGAGTAAGCATGTGAAGATCGCTCCCGATACCATTGTAAAATGTCAAGTACTTACACTTGGTCACTTTCCTCTCCTCACTCTCCTTTCCCCATTTTATAATCTGTCACCAATTGCTTCTCCATCTTCTTTTGTTCAGTGACTCTTTTAAGATCTGTTTCTCACCAACCCTTCAATAAAGTTCCCTGTTCTGGCCTTAGTCATCTAATTACAAAACTATCACAACCTTTGTCATCAAATCTCTGCCTCCAGGAGTTTTTCTCTTGCAATCGAGTCTAAATGTCACTGCTATAATCCCTTCTAGACTGTCACTTTAAACATGATGCCACTTGCTTTTTAAAAACTTCTCTTAAGCTCAGTCTGGTTTCTCACTGCTCTGCAGCACAACTAATTGTCTTACTTAATTTCAACATTGTGCCTACCCTGGTTTTTGGTATGACCCCACCCTTATGCTCTCTTATCCCCATTCTAGCTGCTTCTTAGTTTTGACACGTTCCATACCTCTTCTTGTTCCTAGGTCAATCTTCCATTGCCCAGCAGAAAAGCCATGCCTTCCTTCATTCCAATCTCACCTCAAATCCTTCAGAAATCACAACTGAGTTAAATGAAAGCCAAGAGACCCCTAAGCAAAGCTGATTTTTTTTAATCCTTCCTTTCATTTTTTATGCATGACACCAAGTTTACTTCCTATGTCTTATTTATGGAATTAAAAATACACATGATTTTCTAAAATCTGATTTCTACATGGACTCCCGCATGCTATGGGGAAATCATGTGAAGAGAAGTTTGGTGCTTCTGAAAAGTCCTTTGTTGTGGGGACTTGTAAACAATATGTGAACATGAGTGTGTGCATTATGCCATTTTTTTTGGATCTACCTTTTTCCTGAATGACACTGTCTTGCTGAGGATCTGAGGGCTGCCTCAAATCAAAACCCAGATTGTCTAGACCTTTACTCCCCAGGCAATTTCCTCTAGGGAGACTCTGATTCTCTCTCCTCAGTGAGGACTATAACAAAAGATCAATAATTTCCACTCCACCCCCTACTGCTAAATGGATAAGGATGGCTGACTGCCTTAAAGACAACTCCTACCAAATGACAAGGGCAATTAAAGGTCTCAATGCTGAGTGCAGGACTCTCCTAACCCTAATGTTCTACCTGCTGTTCCCAGTGACAGTTTTCATCAGATGTGATTCCCAGAATCTACCCACAACTCTTGTGCCTCTCCATTCAGCACTACTTCTAAGAATCAATATATCCATGCTGCTATTGAATTGCTTGGGATATTAACTCACAGGGGACAAAAATGCTGTCTAGCATATTGTAGACACAATAATGATGGAGCAATTGTTTGATGAGTACACGTTCCCATATGATAGTCACCAAAACTCAAATGACTAAATATTTAGTAGATGAAATTCAGTCTTTCAGAATTCTGCATAAATTGTTTCACTTTAGCATTTAAGAATAATTCATCACATCTTCTTTTGCTTGCACACAAGTCTCTAGGTTATTTCTTTTTTTTTTTCTAAAATGAAAGACAGCTTGTGTAGTTCCCCATTGATTCACATACACATGCATAAAATTAATATGCAGATCATTTACCTGGAGAGGCTTTACAGGCAGTTTTCAGGCATATGGTGAATTCCCAATGTACAATTCAACAAAATAAATTATGGAATTCATAGGAACTAAATTGCAAAAATCAATGAATTGATGGTAGTATTTACAAAGTGTAGTCTCCCTTAGTGATAATAATATAGTTTCTCTCCCCCTTTCCTTTCACAATTACAACAAATATGTGTATTGGACCTGTTTGATGCAAACCCACTATGTATAGAATATTGAGCTAGATACTGAGCAGACACAAAGTTTAAATAGGATTCAACATATTTAAAAGCAAACTAATAATATTTTTCCAAAAAAATATTTTTCTTCTTCCTAAATCTTTTTTCAGGGTACCACTATTGTCCCCGATATGGAGGCTTGCAACTTTGAATAAGAAAGATGAGTTGGATCATGATTTGAAAGATGAGCTAGGTCACTAGAGGGAGTGATACCAGGCATAGGCAATACTTTTTTTTCACATTTTTAGCAGCAAGATAGGGGTAGTATCTGCATGGCAAATAAAGGTAATATTATGTTTTTCTCTGTTTTTAGGCTTGGTGAGAATTGAGTCAGTCTGTAGATAGATGTGGAGTCACTGGCAAGGGAAAAATCAATAATACATGAAAAAGGAGTGATGCAGCAAGGTTCTGGAGGAGATAGGAGAGGAGATCAAGAACAGAAGCAAAGTAAATAGTCTTAGTAAATGGTATAGTTTTTTTTTTCTATTACCAGAGGAAAAGAGTGGAGTAAGGATAACATAACTGAGAAGTTTTGAAGAATGGAAGAAAGGAGATGAGGTAATTCATATCAGGTGAATTCTTTGTGGAGAAACTGTGGCATAATGAGTGAATAAAACAGTGGATTTTAAATCAGGAAGACCAGAATTCATATCTCATCTATGAAACTTTCCTAGATGATAGTCCAATGCTCTGTCTACCATTCCAAGCTGACCCCAAATTGGAAAATGTTATTGATTGACTGAGGCTGAAGAATAGTCTGGAAGTAGTAGTAGTAGTAGTAGTAGTAGTAGTAGTAGTAGTAGTAGTAGTAGTAGTAGTAGTAACAGTAACAGTGAGAATTTATATAGTATTTAAATATTTGGAAAGTTCTTTACACGTTTTCTCACTTGATCTTCACAAGAGCCTTTGGAGATAGGTGCTATTATCATATTTTACAGATGAGGAAACTGAGTCAGGCAGACATAAGTGATTTGCCAAGGGTCACAGAACTAGTAAGTTTCTGAGGTCAGCTTCAAACTCAGGTCTGCCTGATTCCATATGTAAAGTCCTATCCAGGAGGAGAAAATTATGCTAATTCCATTTTACAGGCTAGAAGATCAGGAAGATTATTCAGTACTGGAGGGATTTCTAAGGAATTCTGAGGGGAAAATGAGGTAACATTTTAAAATGATAGAAAGAATGCTTTGGGGGGGGAGTGTATGTGTGGGGGGATATTTGGGACAGAGAGTAGGTTACAAATAACCTATTAGAATGCTATAGACAAGAAGAAATTGAGTTAGGGTGGGACAGAGAAATACGAAAGATTATTAGAATGAAAATTAAAGGTATGGGAGAAGTGATGCTTAGCATTAATAGGCTACTCACCCCTAAGGCTTTCAATGAGACTTTTTCTGCAGGATACTACACTATTCTGATAACAGCTACTATAATACTACTCTAACTACTTCTATTATCACCACCACCACCATCATGTCTACTACACCACACTCTACTACTACTGCTGCTGCTACTACTACCTACTACCACTGGTATTAATAATACCACTAGGGCTGATAACTACTATACTGCCACCACCACCATCACTACTATAACTACTACTACCACCACTACTATTGCTACTATTATTACCACCAATACCACTACAATCATTATTATTACTAGTACCACTAAGGATGATAAAAACTACTATACTCCTCCTATTACCACCACCACACAATTACCATCACCACTATTACTATTACTGCTACTAAAACTACTACTACTACCATCAATATTACTATTACTACTACTACTTCCACCACCACTACCATCACTACTACCACCACCATTACTACTAATTAGTAGTTACTTGGGCCATATATTTTTTTTTGCCTTTTGGAGGGCAATTGGGGTTAACTTGCCCAAGGTCACACAGCTAGGTTTTTTTTGTGGGTGTGCGTGTGTGTTAAGTGTCTGAGGTCTCTCTGACTCCAGGGCCGACGCTCTACTCACTGCACCACCTAGCCATCCCTTGGGCCATATTTTTAAAAGAAAAATACAATTATCTCTTGAAAGACCTCAAATGGTTTCCAATACAAAGGCAATAATATTACTTTTTTTCCTTTTAAGGAAGTTTTTCACATAATTGAAGCTTTGCAAGTAAACTTTATTGAAGCTTTTCAGAGAAACTCAAAGTTGGAAGTGGTTTCAGAGGTCATCTAGTTGTACATTCCCCTGAACTAGAAACCATTTAGGAATTTCTATTATAAGCTGTCATACAATCTTTGTGCTTAAAGACTTCCAATTAATGATACAGACATCACTAATACTGAAAGCAGCCTGTTTCACTATGAGACAGTTCTAATTGTAAGGAAGTCATTCATTACATGGTGCCTAAATCTAGCTTGCTGCAAACTCCATTCATGACCTTTATTTCTATTCTCTGAGCATACCAAAATAACTCTTAACATGTTTTCCACATGCTGACATTCTCATATTGGAAGGCAGCCATAAAATTCCACCTAAGTCTTCTCTTTTCCAGACTAAATATCCCTAGTTCCTTCCTTGATCCTCAAATATCATGACCTCCAGAGCCCTCATCATCTTGATTGCCTTGTATAGGATATGCTCCATTTTATCAAACTCCTTCCCAAATTGTATACTCAGAACTAAACAAAAATCTTCAGATATAGGCTGATCAAAGCACCTAACCTGCCACTCCTTCCCTCTCTATTCAGGATAATTTGTCTTCCTTAATTCAAATGTTAGAAATTAGTTTTACCTAAACAACCCTAGTGTACCAAGGGCAAATTCTAAGTAATTCCAAATAAATTGAATTTTACATAAATATAATCCAAGCACTTCTGATTAATCCACCAAAAAGTATTATTGAGACTTTCTATGTGCTAGGTATTTTATTGATGGTTGAATGTATGTTGGGGGGGGGGGTGCACGGATAAAAGATGCAATAATCTCTACTTGAAATGACAAAAAAAACAAAGAAAAGAGACATGCATAAAAATGAAAATAGGGGTGACTAGGTGGCTCAGTGAATAGAGCACCATTCCTAGAGTCAGGAAGACCTGAGTTTGGATCTGGTGTCACACACTTAAAACACATACACACATATACACACATACACACACACACACACACACACACACACACACACACCTAACCATGTGACCTTGGGCAAGTCACTTAACTTCAATTGCCCTCCAAAAATTAAAAAAACAAACAAAAAAGAGTGAAAATAAAATTAAAAAGCAATCCTGTCATAACATGCTTATAAGCTAAATAGCCTTTTCTAAAATTTCACTCCCCTTTACCTTGTAGATATAGTTACATAAAATTGAATTGCAAGTTTTAAAAAATATGCTGACACTTCCTCACCTCATCAGCAGAAATTTTACTCCACTGACCCATTTTCAATGAACCACTATGAAATTATAAGACAATTTCAGAAGAAGCTGCCGAATATAAACCCATTTGAATAACAACCCTAAACTCAGAATTCAAATCCTGACCCATTTTTGTAGGGTTTTGGACCAACTCTTCCATTAAGATTATAATAGTCATTGAGACTTTCTTGCTGTGCACTCTTAAAATGCATACATGAAAACATTGATTCACACTTTTCTATCTATCATCATTCCTGCCCTAACTTTTCCTTTGCCTCCTTCCCACAAAAAAACCTACAAAAGTTTAATGCCAGAAAATGTGGAGCACATGCTTAATTGAGGCAGTAAATACTGTGCTGCAATAGCAGATTGCTTCCCTGTTAAATAACATAATGGATTTTTTTCTTATGAATACTATTCAGAATTATATCAGCAAAAAGGAGGTTTATTAGTAATAACAATGACTAACACTTTTTATTTTCCAAATAATTCACAAATATCAGCTAATCAGTCTTCATAAAGTCTCTAGGGAATAATGGCATGACCTATTCTCCTCCTTTTCACCCACCAAAACCGAGGCTAAAGACTACATTTGCTAAAGTGGACTTCTTAGGCATGCAGATGAATTCTCAAATGGACCACCACATGTCACTCTTGAACACATCTGAATGGTCTCAGGTTGATAACTGCAGACCCCATTCTGGGTGGACAGTGGCTAAGGTCAAATCCATTGATTTGAACCTGACTTACCAGGACACAAATGAGTTTTACCTGAATTGCTTGATTCAAGCACTTCAATGTTATTTCAAGCAAATCAATTGTGTTGCACATCTACTGGGAACAAATCAATTACATGCAAAAACCTGTGTAGATAGAAAATGAAGGTGCTTTGAGACGGTTTCAAATTGGGCTCCTCTGAGAATTTTGTTAGAAATTGAAAAGGGAATTGGGGTCAAGGTTAAAATTAAACACAGGAGTTTAGACTTTCTATTCTGTATTCAGTCTTTGGTTTCATTAGGAAATTGTCTCCTAGAATATAATTAAAAATATATGTGCTAATGCATTGTGGGAAGAGTTCTGAACTGGTTTTCCTCATTTTAGGAAACAATTAGGCATTATACAGGAAAAGTCATGCCAGTGAGCCCATTACAGAGCATATTTGTATAGTAAGGAGGTCTAAGCAGAAAGGTTCAATATATACCAAATGTTTGTAGTAAGTGACATGTCCATTGTCATAAGCTAGTTATGGGAGGGCTGCTTTGAATTCAGATGCCCTGACTTTAGAGCCATTGCTCTTTCCACTCCACTATCAATTTGTAAGAAAGTGTAAATAGAAATAATTCAGAAAAAAAATTGGGAGACTTACATGAACTGACGTCATGCAAGCTATTTTTGACAATGATGGAAAGGGGTTAAGATGTTCTCCCACTGTATAATGCATTCAAACAGTCTATCCTTCGTTATCTTCTAACATGCCTGTCTTATAGTAATAAGTTTTTCACTGTGATATCAGATGTATTTCACAGAGTAAGCTCAGAATGTCACCCAATTTGCAAACATGAGGATGAATGTATGTATTTCTTGAGAAGGCAAATACTGGGCTTGATGGAAACTGTTCATTTGGAAAATATCTAAAGATGGAACTTATTGCCACTTGAAAATTAAGGAGATTGAAAGCACTGAGCATTTCAACCAGCTTCATAAATATGGGCTTTCTGCAGTCATTCACTAAATGAACACAGAAGAAAACCTTAAAACCACAAACATTGTTCACACCAAAAACTGACCACAAAATTCCTAGTAATACTAAGAAGGAAATGTTAGAAACAACAAGGAAATCTCCGTGAACAGATCCCTTTCCCAGTGCCTTACAAAAGCATCTTCTACAAATCACTTAACTTTAGGAGAATAAGTTAATGGTTTTAGAAATCCCATGAATTCCCACAGCACATTTCCTATTTGCTAGGAATAGGAGACATAATGAGATCTCTAGGTAAAATTGCCCCGATTGGCGTATTTTTTGTTTGTTCAGCATTTTTTGTTGTTCATTTTGCATTTTCAAATTCTCTATGATCAACTGACATCAAGCGAGTCACTTTGACTCTCTAATATGCCATTTTTTCCCTGTAAAATGACATGACTATGTGTGTAACTGGACAAGCCATTTAACCTCTCTATGCCTCAGTTTTCTCATCTTTAAAATGGAAATGATAATAGCACCTAGCTCCCAGAATGGTTGTGAGGATGAAATGACATATTTGTAAATGGTTTTGCTAACATTAAAGCACTGCCTAAATGTTACATATTGTTACTGTCATCGTTAATAGATTACATTTGAATTCTTTTCAGTTCTAAAATTCTGATTCTAAAAAATTCTAAAATCTGATGTTAAAATATATGCAACTTTATTCTGCCCTGACTGGACAAAATAACAAGCATTTCAAAAGCCTAAAGTATACACAGGGAAATAATGGGAATACACTTAAACCCTAAGGGATTGTCTTAGTTATGAGCTGCTGCTATTGATAATACTATCATTACAAGAATGTCACATACCAAAGGCATTTCCAAGAGGAGGAAGGCATCTGTCACTGCCAGTTCCTTTCATCTTACCGTGCAGCACTCAGCTGCCCACACCTTTATGGAGATGCCAGCCTGATGTCATGGAACTGGTTACATTTGACAAAGAACAAAGGAAAATCTGTCAACATGTTTATTTTTAGCTTTCAGAACTATGTCAGGATAGACCCTGAAAGCCATCAAAAACATTTTAAGAACAGCAATAAGAATAAGTAAATGGGATTATTCTCACATCAGATTTCAATTGGTGCCACAGAATATTATTATGAACAGTTAGACTGGGCTATAACCCGGATGCTACAATCTAAGGTCTTCTTCATATCTATAACTGTCCCAAATAGAATCTCCACTGGCTTGCTTTGGTGCTTAATATCTCACTAGTAGAGATTTATTTCTTAATATTCCTGGGATGGGTAACTCATTGGAATTTGACCCCTTAGCAAGATACAAGACTAAGCCTTGTCTCTATAGCCATGGTTATCTTAGAAAGGCAGTAAGCTGCTAAACAAATTAAGTTTGTTCAAAATGATTTAGCAGAAGTGCCATCCACCAAAAAGGGTAAAAAATAGGCCACTAAACTAGTGGTTCTGGGTAGCTTTAGATGTATTTTGAGAACTAACAAGAAGGGATGCCATTAGTGCCATGGAAAGACAGCAAAGACAGGGTTTTTTCCTACATCATACATACATTTGCCAAGGCATACTTGGATTGAGTGTGTAACAGGGGAACTGATCAATGAGAGCCCAGGCCTTAGATCATATGCAATATTCTCCCCCTGATAGTAACTGACATGGAGGCTTTATGAGCTTCATTCCAGACATGTGAGATGAATTGTCTAGTCCCCCATTACAAATCAAAGAGGAAGATAAAGATAAAATGAGATCTTAATATCATAGGATGAAAAGAGGCTTTGAGAAATCATCTAGTTTAATGCCCTTTTGGGGAACCTAGCTTTAATTGATAGAGAAATATTAATGTCTTCTCATTCACATATTTCTCTTTAGAAATATTCTAGTTCTGTCTTCTTTACCACCCTCACACCAATCCAACTCAGATCATGTCATTTCTATCTCCACATTCTCTTTTTTTTGAAAATAAATATGGTTTAATGAGAACGTCAGTATGTTCATAGATAATACGCACATATATATGTATATATATACATACACAAAAACAAACAATAAAAAATCCTTCAATGTATATAAACACTTCAATATGAAAGAATTGGAAAGGAGCATGTATAATAAACTATGAACCCTGTTAAGCACAGTTTGCTTTATAAGAAGTAACTATATAATATATAAATGAAGTTTTACCAAAATTATTGGCATCTCTACAATTTTTGTGAATTTAAGACAAATATTAATGTTATTTTTTGCATGTAAACATACCTCCACTTCTTGAAAATCCATCCCTTTCTAAGTCCCAAACAAACATTTATTAAGCACCTAGTATTTTGAGGATACTGTGATTGATGCTGGAGAGAAAATATTAAAAACGAAGAAGTGTCTGTCTTCAAGGATCTTACATTTGGGAACAGAGTTGCAGAGCATTGGGGTTAAGTTGGTATATAACATGTACCCAAGTATAGGACAAAGAAACTTGAGAAAATGGAAGAAATTGAGAATTTGAGATTGGGGAAGTCTTCATGGAGTAAATGGTATAGAAGTTGTGCCTTGAAGTAAGACAAGGATTCAATGAGGTAAGGAGGAAGTACCTTGGAAGTGAAGTGGATATAGACTGTGTGAACACATAGAAATGAAAGATGAAGTATCACATTTGGATAAAAAGATAAAGGTATTATAATTTGGTGGGGATAGAGCAAAAGGGCCTAGCTTCCCATTGCAACTCTGCTACTCTCCAGCTCTGTAACCTTGGACAACTGGCTGAATCTTTGGGGCTTTAGTTCCTAATCTGTCAAATGATGGGGTTTGACAAAACAGTTTCTTCCAGTTCTAAACCTATGATCTTATGATGTTGGAGGGTAGTAGTATGAAAAAAATATTGTAAAATAATGTGGGCCTCAGATTATACAAGACCTTAAATGCCAATCACACAAGTTGGAATGTTTTCTTGTGTCCTCAATGGATCCAATAAACGTTTTTGAGCAGGAGAGGGACATAGTTAACCTTGTGCCTTAGTTCATTGATGGCAACTCTAAAGAGATTATATATATATATATATATATATATATATATATATATATATATATATATATATATGTATAAAATATATATATTATAGATTAGAGATAGGAAAATAAGAGAAGCTGAGGTCTAATTTCGAAACTAATACAGTTGTCCAAGGGAGAAGTGATGAGACCCAAAGGAGGGAGGTGACCTTATGAGTGGTAAGTGTGAATTCTTTACTTTGAGCCCATCAAACTATCTTGACTAGATAGTACTGAATCTTCTCTTAACTTCTCTTGATTCTCTTTTGATTCACATACTATGTAGTATGTGTACATGTACATATATGTGTTCACATGTATATATAAACATTCTAAGCTCAGGAGCCATATAAAAACAGGCTGGTGGATTCCATCCTTGAGCCTTAGTTTGTGAACTCCTAACCTAGTCTACTATAATAGCCTTCTAATTGGTTTCTTTGTCTCAAATCTCTCCTCCAATTTATCATGTACAGAGTAGTCAAAGGCTTTCTTTTCCTTTTTTTATCTAAAAAAAAATCTATTTTCTTTCCCTCCCATGTTCCTTACAAGAAAAAAAAAAGAAAATGGGTATTAAAAAATCTTTATAACAAATGTATATAGTCAAAAAATTGCATTAGCCATATTAAAAAAGTATTTTCTTCTATACCTTGAGTCTATTCTTTCTATCAGGATGTGGGCATCATGCTTCTTTATCTATCCTCTGGAATCATGTCATAATAAATGCTGAAAGAAACAATTGCAGGGAAACCTGGCACCATCTGATGAACCACAATAACCATTCATATAAAAAGTTCAGGTTTGTTCATGTCACTCCCTACTCAACAACTTCCAAGTGGTTTCCTATTATGTCTAGGATGAAATGTAAACTTGTATTAAGCATTTAAAGCTCTTTCCAACCTGAAACTATTCTTCCTTTCCAGTTTTATTATCCATTTCTCTCCTCTAAGTCATTTATGCTCCAGCTAAACTGGTCTTGCTGTTTTCACACACATTGCTCTATCTTCCTGTGCATTTGCCTTGGGTGGTCCCCATGACTGGAACGAGCTTTTTTTCTTACCTCCACTAGTACAAATCTCTTGTTTCCTTCAAGAATTCATATGAATCCCTTCCTAATCCCCACTCCAATTTCCCAGCTTCCACTGTATCTGTTTACTCTGTATCTCTATTGTGGGTTTCTTATATATATATATACCTATACAGATGTATATACAAACACATATACATCCATCCATCCATGCAAGCATACATACATATATATTTATATGTATGTATTTATATATGTATGTTTATGGGAAGAGAGAGAGAGAGAAAGAGAGGTGCATGTGATAGCCTCCATTACAATGGAAGTTCTCTGGAAATAAAAACCATCTCAGTTTCATCTCTGTATACTCAGGAGATAGAATAGTACCCGGCATAAAACATGATCTTAAAAAAAATGCTTTTTACTTGATTTTGATTCACATGACTATTATTATGCCTAGAATTAGCATTACACAGCGTAGCTGCTGATAAATGATTGCTGAATTAAATCATCTTAGATTCCTGTTTCAAAATGACCTTGCAATGATAGGCACAGTAGACCTCTTTTCTATAAAATAAGGATAAATTTTGGTACAGGAGAAAAACAACAATGCTGAATTAGCGTTCTTCTTTATTCTATACCTTCTGTGACCTTCAACTAGTTACTTAGACAACACTCCATGCCTCAGCATCCTAATCTATAAAATACAAAAAATACCAAATCACTTCTCTCCCCACTTTGGATTTAGTGGGCATGGTGCTTCAGTGCCTTAATTCTAATGAGCACTTAAAAAGTACAACAATAAATACTAGTGGAATTGGACTATGTCAAAATACTTTAGAAAATTATAGTGTTGTCTATTCAAATCTATTATTATGGTGATATGTGAGTTTTTGCTGTAATTCGATCTATTAGTATACATTTATTTTCATGTCTACTATGTGTCAGGCAGAAGGGCAGTGTGGAATGGTAGCTAGAGAGCTGGTCCTAAAGTCAGAAAGACTTAGTTCAAATTCTGCCTTTGATAGTACATTACTCTGGGAAAGTCATTTAACCCAAAGTGTAAGTGGCAGAAAAGGTGCCAATTTACATTGGTAGAGGGAATTTTCTCATATTTCTACACAGCAAAATCGAAGGTCCAGTCCCTATTCCTATGTGTTGGATACTGTGCTAGTCAGCAGTGATGTAAAGATAAAAAATGGAACAGTCCCTGATGTCAAGAAGCCTCCATTCTGTTCGTTTCACATGCATAGATAAATATGCTTGCATGTGTTTTTAAATGTAACATATAACTATCAAGAGACAAAAACATTTTTCACAGGAATGTAGAAAAGGTCAGTGTTTATCTTTCCTGAAACGCTTGAATACTAGATGTCTCTTTTTTTGGACAAAGAAATACATAAAACATCAATATCTGTTATCTAGGCAGTCGGCTGTCCCTTTACCATCCTTCTGCAAAGGTCTTCAGTGAGATAACATTCCTAATTCCCAATCTGCTCTCTGATCATTCAGACTATTAACAAATGCCTCCTGCTATTTTATGTTCAATTGAACTGGGCCTTCTCTCCCTGGCACTATAAAAGGAACCTTTTTTTTTCACACAAAGACAGAGGGAACTGTTCTGACTGTGGCTTCCTTCATTCATGATTTCACATTTACATGGTATATTTAGGAGCAGAGAACGTTGACCAGAAGGTAAAACTGTCCATAATGTCAACAATGTGGTGGAAAATTATCAGAAGGGGGCCAAAACATTTCTCCTATTAAATACTTTACTGCTTTGTCTTAATGCCTGAAAGTTCTAGTATTGGTATAATTCCTTGTGCTTTAGGCAGTTAAAATGCAAAATACAAATGGGAAGGGTAATACATTAAACCATTAATGTCTTCTAACACATTAGCATTCAATAACTTATGAGATTCTTGGTAATTACCTTAGAAAGCAGACAAAGTAAGGCAATGGGGCACTAGGCCAGCTAAATGTTGATGGAAGTGGGGAGTGAAAACCAGAAGGATAGATCTGTGGTATAGTCAAAAATTTTGGAGAGGAGGTCTAGGTGATCTGGATTGGTAGAGAAACCCTGGATTTGAGATATAATAAAAGTAGACTGCATTTACAGGCAGAACCAACAAGATCTGTGTTCAAAGGTCCTTCCTACCTATGAAATCCTAGGCAAGTTATTTTACCTTTCTATACCTCAGTTTTCTCACCTGTAAAATAAGCAGACTGGACTGGAAAGAAGGAAAGAAGCAAAGAAGGAAGGAAGGGAAGGAAGAAGAAAGGAAGAAAGAAAGAAAAAAGAAAGAAAGAAAGAGGGAGAGAGGAAGAAAGAAGGAAGAAAGAAAAAGAGAAAGAAAAAAAGAAAGGAAGGAAGGAAGGAGGGAGGGAAGAGAAAAAACCTTATCAGTTGCTATGATTTCAATTATCATCTCAGTGGAGGTGATTCTCACATCCATTTGTCCACCATTAACTTCTCTCCTGACCTCCAGGCTTGTAGCTTCCACTGTTTATTACATATTTCAGACTGGATGTATCGTAGACAATTTAAACTCAACATGTCCAAAACTCAACTCAATATCAGTATACCAAAAACCTTCCCTCTTCCTAACTTGCCTATTATTGTCAAGAGTACTATGACTTGGGGTGGCTTGGTGGTGCTGTGAATAGAGCACTAGCTCTGGAGTCAGGAGGACCTAAGTTTAAATCCGGACTCAGACACTTAATACTAACTAGCCATGTGACCTTGAGCAAGTCACTTAACCCCAATTGCCTGCCTTCTCCCCTCCAAAAAGCAAAAACAAACCAAAAAAAAGTACCATGACTTGCTCAGTCACTTACCATCCTTGCCTCCTCTCTCAACCCCCAGTCCCTATATGTAATCAAATATTCTTCTGTAACATATCTCCCATGTTTCCTTCTTTCCTCTAACACTAGGACCAGTCTAGTGCAGGCCATCATCACCAGCAGGTGTTAGCTTCTTGGTTAGTATCCCTGTTTCACATCTCTTCCTACTTCAATCCATTCTTTACTCAGCTGTCAAATTGATCTTCATTAATCACCTATCTTTATACATCGCTCCCCTAATTGAATAACTCCAGGGACTCTCTAATACTTCCAGGATCAAATAGGAAATCCATTGTTTTTAAAACCCATAATAACCTAGCCCCTCCTACCTTTCCAATCTTCTTAAAGTTTACTCCACTCCCTCAACTCTGATCTACTGCCACTGTTTTCCTCAACATTCCCCCACACAGTAGTATGCTCTATCTCCCAACCATGAATGCTTTCATTGTTTTTTCATAAGCCTATACCTATCTACCCTCTCCTGTGCATCTCCTGGCTTTCCTGACTTTCTGTAAGTGCTAAGCTAATGTCCTACCTTCTATTAAGGAAAGAAGTTTCCCTTTCCTCCTTTATCTCAGTGTCTTTCTTCTGAGATTATCTCAAAGTTCCTGCATAGAACTTGTTTTGGACCAAGTTGTTTGCATGTTGTCTCCCCTATTAACCTATTAGGTCTTTGAGAGCAGGGACTGAATTTTATCCTTTTGTTTATCCCTGTCTAATGGAATATTGTAAAGATCTTGACAAGATCCTCTTAAATAAATCAACTCATGATTTGATAGTTGGTGACTCAAAGTCAAAGTTAAGCAAAGGGAATAGTAGCAAAAGCTATGCTGGAAAATGTGGTTCTAAATCAAGGCTTGAAAAAAAATATGTAGAATGTTCAGAAGTCTAATCTATGCAGGACAAACATTTTCTTCAAGAAGAATTCACAGGAATTTAATGTATTGAAGCTGCTAGGTGACACAGTAGATAGCATATGGGATTTAGAGTCAGGAACACCTGAATTCAAATTGACTCAGACACTTACCTATGGAACACTGTGCCTCAGTTTCCTCATCTCTAAAAATAGGGGGAATAGCACCTAACTCACAAGATTATTGTAAAGATCAAATAAAATGGTATATTTAACCTTGGGTTCGAGTCCATTTCCATAAGACTCTTGGAGGTAGAGATTAAAGAATCAATGTGAGGAGGAATTTGTGAGAAATTTTTGGTAGAGGATAGAGCCCAGTCTTCAGGCATTCAAGTTTGAGAGAGAAAGCATGCAGTTACATATTGAGAAAGACTGAAGGAAGGAACACACATACATATGTATATGTATATGTATATGTATATGTATATGTATATGTATATGTATATGTATACCTACATATGTCTCGGCATATGTGTATAGA
This sequence comes from Gymnobelideus leadbeateri, assembly GCA_011680675.1. Taxonomy (NCBI): domain Eukaryota; kingdom Metazoa; phylum Chordata; class Mammalia; order Diprotodontia; family Petauridae; genus Gymnobelideus; species Gymnobelideus leadbeateri. Next base: position 47,834 of record WOXC01011083.1, on the reverse strand, counting down.
TATATAGAATCATACATGTACATATATCTGCATATGAAGAAACATGCTTATACATATATGTATTCTACATACATATGCATGTATATATACATGGATGTGTATGTATATAATCAGTCTTCACCACTGAAAAGAGTATTAGGCAAATGGACTTGAGTCCTGGATGATACTTGTATTTTATAAACAAAAACACCATATAAATGCTACTTATTATTATAAAACAGTAGCTCAACACGATTGAAATTGGGTATTAGTTATAGACAGGAAATGCCTGGTTGCCCATGCTCAGAATTAGCAGGACAGGAAACTGACAACTTAAAACAAAATCAAGATCAATTCCAAATTAAAAGAACTAAGACTAAAAAATACTGTCATTATAGTCATTCTATCTCAACAATAAACAAAATATTGAATCTAAAACATGGAAAACAGATTTGATTACCACTTTTTGGAGAATTTTAACTACTGCATAAGAGTAAGTAGAGTAGGGAACAGAGTTATGCCCAAAACCAACTCAGCTAACAAAAATGTATTTCCTTGTCAAACACTGCAACATGGCAGTCAGAAGTGGGAATGGATTAGAGTATACGTTCATTTATAAAATATTACAGAGGAGATTACAGAAAGTCAGGAATTCTGAATTTCAAAAAAGTAAACACCATCTGAATGAGGGAGAGAAAAAAAAGGATAGCTTAAATAAAACTTGATGTGAGATTCAACTAACTCAATCATACCAAGATCATAACTGGTTAACACCGGAAGGATGGCCACAAAATAGAACAGATGTGACATGGAACAGACATGCTACGGGAGATTTATTCTCATCATTCACGGTATTAGAATTGCCATATTTGGATGGTGTCAATATAGTTTCATATGTGCCCCTATTGGACAGTCCTCTTCTTCCCCTAAAGGAATAGCAATTAAGTCAATAAAATCAGGAAAAGTGAGTAGACCTAGCTAAGTAATACAGAAGAAATTTGCATTTCTGTAAAACTGGAAGAGACCCAATTTTAAAGGCATTTGCAGAATGATTTTTTTTTAAATGGAAAAGATCATAGATAGTACTTTTACCAGAAAAAATATATATGAGCACAAAAGAAATCAGCAATTATTGATTCATGTGTCAATTTTGTTTCTTTAGCAAATCTCTATAATAATTATCTATGCTTGGAATAAACATGCATATGTGAGAAGGGAATAGTTAGGTTTTCATGACATTTTTCCTCCATTAGAATGCTTTTCTGCATTCAAAAACCTGCTGGAGTGTGACAATGAATGATTCCTCTGTTTCTCTTGTTTCTGGATTTCAAAGTAACCATTTAGCTCAACAGGGAAAATAAAACAGCCTCAAAAACTATCTTCAAACATAGCAACTCCCATGATTATGTTTAAATCATATAATATGCTATCACAGATGTGATCATGAAGATAAGGATTTACTGAAAATTGCTGTCAAGAAAGATCCATAACAGGAAGTTGCCTGTTCATATAGTCACTGAAGTCATGGAAAATGTCCTGTTTAGAGTCTTAAGTCTAAAACTAGGAATAATCATGAGATCATAATAGAATGTAAGAAATTCTGCCTGATGGAGAACTAGATAGAAGAATGCCAGGGTAGAAAAGGCAAAGTAGCAAAGTATGAAAAGTCTGGGGGTTTTAGGCTTGAATTCCTGCTACATGACTTTGTGACCTTGGGCAAGTCACTCTACTACTCTAAGACATCACACTCTTATCTTTAAAAAAAGAACTGGACTAAATGATTCCTAAAGTCCCTTTCTTCTGGACATCCTTTAATCCCTATTGATTCTGAGGCTTTCCTGAGGTTTCTCATATTTCATTTGAGTCTGTGGAACATCGAAGATTTTCTTCAATGAAATCTGTGTCCATTCAATGTTATTGACTCAGCAATCCACAATTTACAAAAAAGCATGGAAAAATACCTTGTATGTACTTTGTATATATGTTGTGTCTATCTAGACATTTATATTTTGTGTTGCTTAATAGAATAAAAGCCCCTTGAAGGTAGAGATTATTGCCTTTTTATCTTTGAATCTTAAAATTTAGCACAGTTACTGGTGCATGGTAGACAATTAATAGATGATTATGCATTGATTGATAAAATATGTGTATAAGCATTTCAATTTATATGTTTATATATGTATGTACATATGTGTTTTTGTATGTATCTATAAATATTTTTTCTTTGATATATTTCTTGGACATTGATGTCCAAGCAACCTGGTCCCAAAACTAAAGGAAGAGATCAAATCAAATCCTTCAAGTATCTAGTCCAGGTCAGTTGCCTCCATAAGGCAACTTTCCTGATAGAACCTTTCCTGATAGAACCAATTAGACTTATGATCTCATCTGACTCAAACTTTCCTTGGGTTCTTTTTTTTTTTTTTTTTTTTTTTAAAGCAATTGGGGTTAAGTAACTTGCTCAAGGTTACACGGCTAGTCATTTGATTTATGCGTGGGGGCTCATTTTCTGAGGCCGGATCTGATCTCGGGTCATCCCAACTCCGAGGCCGGTGCTCTTACTCACTGCGCCACCTAGCCGCCCCTTTAGGGCAATTGGGGTTAAGTAACTTGCCCAAGGTTACACGGCTAGGTTTTTGTTTGTGCGGATTAGGTGTCGGAGGCCGGCTCCGAACTCAGGTCCTTCTGATTCCAGGGCCGGCGCTCTATTCACTGCGCCACCTAGCCGCCCCTCCTTGGGTTCTTTGATCTTTCCTTCACCCTCTTCACTTCCTACCCTTTATTATATTTAGTTGTATCCCTATTGTATTCACACCTAAAGGAGAGAAGGTGCTACAGGGCAGGGGATCATTTATTCCTGAATCATCAGAACACCTGAAGCATACTAACTGAGTTGAATGATTGAATTGACTTGATACCTTCTTCCTATAATTTGGTATGTCTGCAAGGAAGATAACATTATCAACGACTGAGGGAATTTTTAGCATGAAATTTAGATGACCATTTGCTACAGACTTGATATTTGCCAAGCAGTATGCTAAGGGCTGAGTATATGCTCTAAACTGAATGAAAAGTATAAGGTACACAATGAGAAATAGAAAGACTGAATAGATAAACAGGATATTGCCAAAGGGCATACATGATCTGAAAAATGGGTGGGACAAGAATGCATCAAGAGTGTGGAACAGCATATGAAATTTAACTCTCAACAAATATTCATAAACTGTTTAGGGAATGAAATGACCTCATTTGCTGAGAACACATGCAAGCAGGTTTATGAAATTATATATACATGTTCATAAACTATAAGGAGATGTGAACAGGTGACATTTTGCATAGGTGGAGGAAGCACATACCCAGGAGATAATAAATACATTGAAATAAAAGTATGAAAGTGCTAGATTTGAGGAGCTTGAATTATTTGGATTGGTGATTTAGACCTTCCCAAATTTCCTAGACAACCATTTGGTGTGGAGGCCTATACAAGGAACTGAAATCAAGAATATTTCAATAATAATATTCCCATAAAGATAAGAAAGGCTGATGCTACACATGGCTACAAGGCAGTGTAAATAAATGTAAAAAAAATAAGCTTTTCTAAGCAATACGAATCTCAGAAGAGAGTTCCCTTTTCTCTTGGCATTTGATTATCCAATCACAATGGAAGGCATATAAGCATCATTTTAAATCCTCAATACATAAAATCTCCATTGGCTATGGTCTATATATGCAGCGGTTAAGAACATTCTTTAAGAAAACAGAATTTTTGACTTTACTGGATAAATATACCAGAAGAAATTGCAGAATAATGTTGGGTTGCCAAGCAACCAGCAGCTTACTGCCACTTGTTTCTGATCAATTCAACTCATTCATCCAGCTTCTAAGTCAAATCGGTAAAGAATCCTGGCCATTTATTGTGTGTTTTTTTCTTTTTTCTTTTGGGGAAATTATGGTGACTTTTGGTAACACAATAACACTTGTATTCACAGAAGATAAAAGGGATAGATGTTCTTTTGATCAAAATGCTCGCCTAATTCATTATTCTCACCATGAGGCTTATGGGGAAGCTATAATTAACTAACTAGACTAGCAACACTGATAAAATAAACTGCAGTAATTAGTAGTGTTTGAGGTGTTAACTGTCCTCCCAAATTAGGCAAAGAAGAAAAAAAAATTCTTCCCTTCAGTAAAAACGTGAGGAATTTTTGAAGTAATAGCAGTATATCTGAATAAATGCAGGCCTGTCCCCTTCATTCCCCTTCATTGACCCTCATATTGAAAAGAAATAGCATGTGATGTGTTAACATGAGTAAGAAAGTCAGTAAACATTTATGAAGTGCCTACTAAGTGCCAGATATTGAGGGGGGAGAGAATGGAACAAATACTTATTAAATACCCATCACATGTTAGGCACTTTGCAAATATTACCTCATTTGATTCGTACAGCAACCCTGGGAGAAAAGGGCTGTTCTCATCTTATTTTACAATTGGGGAAACTGAGGCAATCAGAGGTTAAGTGATTTTCCCACAGTCATCTAGCAAGGAAGTGACCCTAGCTCTGTTTGAACTCAGTTTTCTGCTAGACTCTAGACCCAGTGTTTGATCCACTGTGCCACCTAGTTGCAAAGGCAAAAGAAACCTAATACAGTTAGCTTTTTAGTTTCAGGTAAAGCTGTCTATGTGTCAGACTGCTTGGAGGTAGTGCTAACATGCTGATGAATAAAGTTGTTTTTTCTTTGAATGAATGCTTAGCACGTTATTTTTTTTTTCTGGAATGAATAGAAGACACATTATGCTTTCCCTCATTAGCTATTTTAACTTCGAATATTGTATGTAAATCACCATAATAATTGCATTCTCCTCAGACTATGAATTAGTTAGTTAGAATGAAACTGTAATCAAAATGTTCATAATTGAAAATATAGTACTCTCCAACTTGGGGAAAAAAAACCCAACAACCTTTGTATACTGATTGAAACCAATAATAGAAGGCATCATTGACAACTGTTTTCATGAAGAAACTAGGTTCCTTGCCTTGATTAAACCATAGTATGTCAACTGGTTTCCTAAATTTGAATCTAGTTCAACTCTATGATTGGTTGTTTCTTTCCTCTTGTCTCTACTTTAGGGAGTTTTTTCTTTTTTTAATGTATTTTTCTGAGTGATTTAAGCTGTTCATCTGATGGACTTTTTTTTTTTAAGGAAAGCATTAAGTAATCTCAAATACTGTAAAAACAGCATAGAATATTTTGTTCTGTCATCTGTCACAAATCAAAGTGAAAAATAATTTCCAATAAGTGAAACATCTATGCCAAGGCTCCTGGGAAACAATATTTAAATGATCAAATGAGCTCAAGTCAAGCTGTCACATTAATTCTCTCAGATACCTTTTAAGCCTCAATTTGAAGATTGTCTTCTCTCAAGAGGGACTGTCAACACAGAATACCCAAACTTTTACCAATAAAGACACAATTTAATCAGATTTTTCAGAGTGTTCTCCCTAACTTCTCTCTTTGCTTATCCTATTCTATTGGTCCAGTTTCAATGTGGAATCTTCCCTTAACCAACGGGGAGGGGTAAAGTTAATGATCTAATACCTTACTTGTCAAATCCTCCATAACATAAAATATCTAAATGACTATGATAAAATGTTTAGACAAAACCAAAAGGCCTGTCTTCTGGGGTTTGGAGAACAAGAATTTGTTCAGGGTTTACAATGTGCAAGTTACTGTGAAAAGTGGCTGAAGTAATCATTCACCTATACTGAAATTGTTATCAAAGAAATGTCTACCTCAAGATATGAAGCTGGGGAGCAATGGATGATGGCATGTATATGTACACATGTATGTATACACACATATATGACTATGTAAATGTATATATACATGTATTTCTATATGTCTTATACATATTTAATTTCTTGCATATGCCATCCTTCTGACATTTCCCAACTCCACATGAATAAACATATAAGATGGATTTCATAAAGAGAGCCTATATGTTTCATGAGATCACTGAACTTCAAGATAACAGCTATGTTCAGTGGGGTATTACATCACATAATAGATTTAATGATTGAAATTAACTTTACAGAGCTGGGAGTATTACCTTCAGAGCCTATTCTGAAGAAATCACACACCCAGTGGGCTGAAAAGTAAACACTTATTTCTTTTCACTAAAAGCCTTTGTTTGAGGGCCATGAGAACAATATAACAACCACAAAATACAAAGCATCAGATGATTCTACCATCCCATTCTGAATGTCTGTTTTGTGAAGTGGGCACAAAATGGTCTGAAATCCATTTTTAATGAACTACACTACCCAGAAATCACACTCAGTCAGATTCTTTTAAATTATCACCCATTTGTCTCAATTTACTCCCTTAACTACCTGGAGGAGCTTGCAAGAGATGATTTCATACCACCACACTCTGTGCCACTTTGGACAAATTCACTACAATACTTAAGGATCAAAATGGGCAGAATGAAATTAAATGTACACCTCAACCAAAGAACATTATCCAAGCCTAGTATTATCCATCAGGGGAGGCTGAAATTAGGCAAACTGAACTCAAAAAGCAGCAAGTGAAAATGTGACCAAGGAAACCACTCCACTCCGTAGCCCTAGAAAATATTTTTATTTTATTATTTAAAATTATTTTTCCCCACCAGTACCGGCTGCTCAAAGTTCCCCCTCCCTCCTTCTTGCTGAAGCACACCCTCCATGCCCTTCCATGCCAACTTTGCCAGGTCCAGCAGCTTATTCATCTCAATCTGTTCTGGCCAGAATCTTGCCTTATCTGAATGGTCTCAGTGGCAGTGACAGATGGTTTCAGAGAAGATAGGAAAGAGAAGACAGAACGGGATGGAGCAGAAGGTGGCTTCCAAAAGAGCCACTGGTGCCAGAGCTCGGCATCCGTGCCTCCCCTCCCCACTGGCCCCTGAAGATGATCATGGCGCGGGCTCGCGCGCTCTCACGAACGCGGGCGCGCGCACACAGGCACAGGAGCGCGCGCCACAGAACGCATTCCAAAGCTACCCAAGTTGCCGGGTCCCCAGTGCTGCCTCCTCCGTTGTTCCCCGCTGGCTGAGCCTGGCTCGCTTTTTCCCTGGCAGCCAAAGCCGGCGATTTAAAGGGCAAGATACCGACCAAGCAGCAGGGACTAGGAACGGGGGGTTTCCTTGCCAAGCACCTCTTACCCAGTAAGGAACGCCTCTCCTAGCAGTCCATTGTACCAGCCTAGATCTCTGTAGGGAGTCACCCAGGACACCTCTCGCCCAGGGACTCACCCATCCCACCCCTTTCCCTTCTTTATCTATCCTCTTGGGCAAATACAAAAACCACTCCTAGCGCCCCAACCTCCCCAGAAAGGCTGAGGCAGCTCCATCTACCCACCACAGGTCACACACTAGGCTCCTTGCATTTCCCTACCCCCCCTCCATCTCATCTCCCTCCCTCTCCACCCCTCCAAATAGAAACGCAGTCACACACACACACACACACACACACACACACACACACACACACACACACACACACAATCATACACACGCGCGCGCGCTCTCGCCAGTACCTTGGCCCCCTGGCTGGGCGCTCTCCAGACATTTGCCCTTCCCTGTTTCCACCGTTTCGTCTCTACTTCAGCTCCGCTCTCCCTCCTTCTCCCCCACCGCCCACCCCCTGGAGATAATGGTTATTAGAGGCTCAAGTAATAGTAAGAACTGAAGTTGATTGGATTTTCCACCCCGCCTCCTTGCTGAGAGAGTGTGGCTGGCAAGAAGTGGACAGGGACAGGAACTGCCCCATCTACCCACCCCTCCCCCCGCCCCAGGAGCGCTCCAGATTTCTCTCTCTCAGACACACACACACACGTCTACATTCACACTCCACAGTGGTACACACTCACACACACACACAAACACACAAAAAGAAAAAAATCCTTTCCTTTACTGAGCAGCCCCTTGCCTTTTTCTCCCTCCAATCACCCCTACTTCACACATCCTTCCAACATCCAGTCTCCCCGAATTGCATCCTTCCTCCTCCCCTTCCCCCAGTCTCCCAGTGACTGGCTAATCTATCTTTAAGGCTTTGCCTTCATAGGAACTTTTCCCACCTTTTTCTACATCTGTGTGATCTTAGAAGGACCTTTACTCTCTTTTCCTGCAAATGGCCTCAGCTAGGAGCAGGTGAAAGATAATTCAAGTTCTCGCATTGGTTTCCTTCGATGTTTTTCCCAGAGGGTCTTACATCAAGCTTGGCAGAACAGCTATTGCTACATTTCAGAGGGCAGTACTGAATTTGGCTATAATTTAGCACTACCTATCACATACACACATATATAAGGTAGCGCTATACACACATACACATAAGCATGTATATGCATATACATGTAAATATACATATATGCATATACATACACACATACATATATGCACATATATTTTCATAAAGGGTTTATAACATTTCATATTTTAAAAGCTCTTGACCATTCAGACAATAAAGGTGATTTTATCATTATATTCCAAATTTACAAACCTTCAAATCTTTGAAACTTCCAGAGGCAACTATTGTGTTATACAGTAGAAATACAAAGTAGGAGGGGGAGACAAGACGATTATTACTGCTCTCAAGGAGCATACAATCTAATGGGGGGGACAACAACCATGTTGTATGGTTAGATGCTTTAAAATCTTGAAATCAACGTGGGATTATTTACAAGCTTTCACTCTAAAAAAATCAAATCCTTTTTCTCTTTCTTTGCTAGAAAAGATTAAAAAAAAAAACCTGACCTTTTAAACTAGCCACTCATTAATAAGAAAAAAAATCCTATTCAGTTTAAGTCCCGACTGGTTGTTAGGGAATCACAGACTTCTAATTTTGTCTTCACTGTGACTGTGAGATTGTCCTTCCAATTTCTGTTCTCCTCCAGTGCACTGAACAATAACTATCCTTTAGAAACCTGAGCAAGCCTGGGAAGAGGAGTCCAGCATGCAGAACAACAGAGAAACAGCTCAGCGTCCTGCTTCTGAAGCAATTGAATAAGAGATTTCAAAAATTAATAAGTGATGTTATAAATTTCAATAATTACTAACCTTGGTGGGTGTATTTCCTGCTCTCTATGCTAGACAAACTGAAAATGCAAGTGACAGCAGAATTGTCCCAGGTTTAAATTTGATTGGGGGGGATGGAAGGGGGAGAGTTAACTTCTTTTCCTGAGGCGTAATTATTCATCTGGGATGATTTCTGAAGAAGAATCTAAGACAGAATATTAAATATAGTCCCTACAAAGGGGAATATTATGCCTGTGGGAAAATATTTCCCAATGTCAAACTCTACAAAAGAAACTAAAAGTAAAGCTAAGCTCAGGAGTTTAACCACATTCTTTGTGAATAGCCAGGAAGCAATGGGCTCAAGCCTGGTCATGTATGACTGTACTAACAAGGTTCCACCTGAATATTGGGCACATTTTCTCCTTGACTTATTTGCTTGAAAATAGAAGCATTGATTTATTCCTGAATTCAAATATCCCCCAAAGAGGGAAACTACTCCAACATATAGAAACCCCATAATATGGAAGAATTGAAGTTTTTAAAATATTTTCTTTAGGAGTTGTTATGAAGGTAAAAGGAATGTCCTTGTGAACCTTCTATGCATGAGTTAAATGGGATGCAGGGAGAGGTACAGGGGAGTCAATATATATCTATAGAGCCACTATAATTCTGGTCCTGCCTCAAATACTTACTAACTGTATGACTTCAGAGAAGTCATTTCAAATCTCTTCGAGTCCACTTTCTAATCTATAAAATGAGACACACAAACTTTCGCAGGATTGTATGAGGGTCAAATGAGATAATATACGTAAATAGTTTTACAAATCTTATGTTGCTTTATAAAATATGTGATCATTTATCATTACTGTCTTCCTTTTCTATTTGTATCTCTAGTGCTTAGCAAAATTCTTTACACATAGTATCATTTTAAAAATGCTTCATTCATTCATTCATTCATTTTCCCCCATTATTCTATTTTTAATAAATAGGGGGAAAAAAACATGGTATAGGGGATAAGTATCAGCCTCAGAGTTAGAAAGACCACTACTTAGGTTTCTGATACTGGTTCAGTGATATTGGAAAAGTCATTGAACTTTCATTATCCCAGGAAACTCTAAGAATTGAGAAGTGAAATTTCCTTTTTAGGAGTTACCAATAGCATCACAGGTCCAATATATCAACAGAACAAGTTCATCATAACACCACATTATTAAACTCCAGATCAGTCAGTCAACAACCATTTATTGTCTAATACGTGCCTGCCTCTATGATAAGCACTGGAAATACAAAAAGAAAAAAGGGGGTGGGGAGAGCCCACAAGTAATTGGGAAAAAAACAATAGTAATATCTAAAATAATACTAACAAAAATGATAATAGCTAGCATTAATATGGTGCTTACTAGTGTCTGGTCTTAATAATTGTTATTTTATTTGATCCTTGAAACAACCTCAAAGAGATAGGTGAGATTTTTTTTTTTAAAGCAATTGGGGTTAAGTAACTTGCTCAAGGTTACATGGCTAGTCATTATTTATGCGTGGGTGCTCATGTTCTGAGGCAGGATCTGATCTCGGGTCATCCCAACTCCGAGGCCGGCACTCTTACTCACTGCGCCACCTAGCCGCCCCTTTAGGGCAATTGGGGTTAAGTAACTTGCCCAAGGTTACACGGCTAGGTTTTTGTTTGTGTGGATTAAGTGTCGGAGGCCGGCTCCGAACTCAGGTCCTTCTGATTCCAGGGCCGGCGCTCTATTCACTGCACCACCTATCGGCCCCGAGATAGGTGAGATTTTTATCTCCATTTTGCAATTGAGGAAATTGAGGCAAACAGGTTAAGTGACTTGTCCAAAGTCACACAATAAGTATCTGAGATTGGATTTGATCTCATGTCTTCCTGACTCTAAGAAAACAATCCTGTATCAAAATGATATTTACGTGATAAATTGAAGATAATGACAGAAAAAGGCACTAAAATTAAAAATTAGGAAAGGTTTCTTGCAAAATGTCAGAATCTGGTTGGTTGTTGTCATTCATTCTCAAAAAAAAACCAAAATGACATTCACTTGGGGTCAAAGTAGAATGTATCCAACGGTGGCCGAATGGACCATTATAAGCTCAAAAGGCTCTACCACAAGTTGTGAATAAATAGTACACATGAACATTTGGAGTGAAGGTATCTCTAAATTTGAGCATCTCTTTTTTTTTTAGCTACTGAAATTCTTCTTTTTTCAGAGAAATGATGTGGGAATGCCATGTTGGGCAGTCCTGTGCCAGTGTCTCCCGTATCTCACAATTTATTTTCAAAGGTCTTCAGAGAGATATTGAGAGTATCTTTGTATCACTTCTTCTGACCTCCATTTGAGAACTTGCCTTGTGTCAAGTTCTTCATAAATAGTCTTTTAGGCCAATGTACTTTGGGCATTTGAACAACATGACCAGTTTATTAGAGTTGCCCTCTCTGCAGTAGAGTTTGAATGTTTGGTAATTCAACTCAAGAAAGGTCTTCATCTTGCCAGGTGATCTTCAGAATCTTCCTAAGACAATTCAAATGGAAGTGATCTGGTTTCTGTTATGGTGCTAGTATACTGTCCAGCTTTCACTGGCATACAACAATGAAGTCAACACAACAGTGCTATAAACCTTCAGTTTGGTAGGCAGGCTAGTATCTTTTCTCTCACACACTTTCCTTTGGAGCCTCCCAAACAATGATCTAGTTTTGGCAATGCATATGTCAACCTCATCATCTATGTGAAGATCTCTAGAAAGAATACTGCCAAGGTAAGTTAACTTATTCACAGTATTTACTAGTTCTCTAATTACAGTATTCAGTGGTTCTGTGTATGAATGGTGTTTTGCTGGCTTGTGGACAACATATGTTTTCTTGCTGTTACTTGTTAGACCAAAATTGGCACAAGCAACAAAGAATCAGTCTGTACTTTGTTACAGCTCAGACTCATGGGCTGCCTTGAGTGTACAATCATCTGCGAACGAAAAGTCATGCACCAGCTCTCCCTCTACTTTAGTCTTGCTTGTAGCCTTTTCAAGTTACACAATTTACCATCAGTGTGCTATCTTTGATGCTGTTTTCATCCTCTTTGAGGGCACCTGAAAACTTTACTGAAAACATCACCCTAAAAAATCATGGGAACTAGCACACAACTTGCTTTACTCTATTATTAACTATGAAAGCACAAGAACATTGTCCATTATCCAGAACCCAGACAAGCATGCCATCAGGAAACTGATATATAATACTGATGAGCTTCTCCAGGCAACTAAATTTTGCCATAATTTTCTACTAGCTTTCATGACTGACAGTATCAAAGGCCTTCATAAGACCAGCAAATGTGTACAGATCTCTGTTCTGCCCCCTGGCATTTCTCCTGAATGTTTTGGGCAGCAAACTCCATATCAACCATTCCTCAGCCCTTTCTTAAACTGGCTCTCAGGTAAATGACCATCTTCCAGGTAAAAGATCACACTACTAAGAAGGACTCAGCCAAGAATGTTTCTGGCAACACTAAGAGAGACATCCCCTGTGGTTGTCACAGGACAATCTATTTTCCTTTCTTTTATAGAGAGGGACAATGGAGGCATCCTTGAATTCCTGGGGGAATAACCTCCTTTCACCACATAAAAATTTGAGTCAGCTTTTGTATGAGCAGTGGACCCCCTGCCTTGTAGATCTCAGCTGGAATAGAATCAGTACCAGGCACTTTGCCACATGAGAGGAGTCTTAATGGCATTCAAAACCTCTTCTTCAGTTGAAGAGGGATTTGACTAACCTGAGATATACAGACAATGGCTTCAGCATTGATTGATAATGGTTTGTTGAGAAGACACTTCTCCAGGATCATGGAGCCTTTTAAGGACCATACTAATCAATGGGTACATCATGGGTATTTGACTGATACATGGCCATCAGGGCATGGAAAAATATATTCTTTTGGATTGTTACTCTCAGTGTAAAACTGAATTTAATCTACTTTCTTATTGAGCCAAGAATTCTATATCTTTCTAAGTTTTGCTTGCACTTTACTTTTGATGGAGTTAAATGCTACCTTCTTAGAGACAGATGACATATCCTGTTGGTAATCCCTATAGAGTTTTTATTTTTCATTGTAGCAGCAAGCACCCCAACGTCCCCAGGGTGGCTGCCAACACAGGTTCTTAGACCTGTTTTTCTAAAGGAAATCAACTCAAAATGGGTTAACAAGCTTACTTTAATCAATCAAACATATATCATTTACCTAGTTCAAGGGAAAAAGGTCAGCACCCTCAAACTTCAGAGTATACAGACAGAAGTTACAAGACAGAGAAACAGATCAAGCAGATAGGCTTCCAAACTGTCCAACCATTACATCCATACCAAATCACAGTTACCAGAGAGGGAAGCATCAACATCTGGGTTTTCAAAACCGGGGGGGTTCTGGGGGGGCTCCCCTAAAGCAAAGCCTCACATCCTATTATATAGCTTTCTCCTGGATCAGAGAATGTAACCACCCTCTTGACCCACTGCCCAATCACACAGCATCAAGGTGTGGGCATTCCTGAAAACCAAGCCTCCTACCACAGGCTCATGTGATCACAGTCAGCCTTTAAGGGGGCAGAGTATATTTTCAAATCAAGGAAGGTTCTCAGATTCTTAAGCCTATCAAAGGGCCTAGGGGCAGGGAAGATCTTTAAATTTGCATTTCCATTACATTCATTTAGCAGCTTCTGAATTTTCTGATCATTTTTTTATCATACCAATACTGATGTTTGCAAGTCTTCTAGCCCAAATGAGTAAATGTAGTGTTGTATACCAAATCTCTGAAATCTTCCCACTCCTTTTCTCCTCCACTGTTGCCAACTGAGGGTTGGTTCAGCTTTCCCTCTAAATCAGCAACAAACTATTCCCACTCAGAGAAGTGCTCTAATCTGTTGGCATTGTCTTCTGGTAGTCTTCGTGCCTTGGGGCTACTGCTTTTGTTGAATGTGGATGTTTAGATTGGAGAGGATAAGTCTATGATCAGTCCAGTGTTCTGGGACCAGCATTGCCTTCATCACTCTCACCTATCTGTCTTTTCTCTCTACAGTGATATAGTCTATTACATGCCAATGTTTGCTGTGAGGGTGCATCCATGAAGTTTGACTGTGTTTAGGTAAATGGAAGACAGTGTTGGTGATAACGTTATGAGGCACACAAGTGACCATTTCTGTTGCTGTTTCTGACTCCATTCCTCCACGAGGCTCCTTGCTTTGTCTGGTAGTCTGTGTCTATTCTGGCATTAGAGTCACCCAGAATTATAAGCTTGTTTTCTATGGCATATTGATGAAAAGGATCTCTAGGTCTTCATAAAGTGTTTATTTTACTCCATCAGGGTTCATCATGATGGGAGCATAGGTGGTATGGCATTTTCCTGCAAGTGGAAATCACATTTTTAGGAGCCTGTCATTCACTCCTTTGGGGAGGCATATAAGCTTCCTGACTAGATTAGTTTTGATTGCAAAATCTATGCCAGCTTCATGGTACTCCATTTTTCCGTGGCCACTCAAGAAGAACGTGTATCCAGTTCTGACTTTGGTAAGCTGGCTTTCATTTACCAGCCTTGTTTCTCTCTGGGCTACAATTTGGATGCAATACCTGTTGAGTTCTCTCTCAATAAGAGCTATTCGTCTTTCAGGTCTACTGGATTTCATACTGTTTATAAGTATGCACATATTTCATGTACTGAGGGTGAGTGGAATCATCTTCACAAAAGGTTTTGTACATTTTTTGTATGTGTCTTTTGACCACAAGGAAAGATTCTCACCTGCCATAGCAAGCAGGTCAGGGTATAGACAATTTTTAGGGACCCTTTTCTAGGCCCTTCCTCACACTGGGAAGCGATCTGTGTGGTTTTTAAAAGGTTGATCAGACTCCTAGGGGAGCTGCCAAATCCCACTGCCGCTTCCAGTGAGATGGCCTAATCTCCTGGGTTGCCTGTGTGCAGGGTTGTGATACAGCTCCCAGAATATCCCCACCTGCTGCTTCATCATTTGTCTGTTGCCACAGGACTTTGAGGTAGGTAGAAATGATATGAGTGATGTCTTTTGATTCACACATAAGTTGAATGTAAGTGAGGCAGAGTTGTTTGAAGTTATTCGTCTCAGTCTCTCTTCCAGAGTCATCAAAGTTCAGTGGCAAGACAAAAGCCAAAATGAATGGCAATGGTTCAAGATACAACAGATGACCTTGGCATCTTCAATGTCTAACTAAGTTCTAAGTGCTTCACAGCACTTGCTTCAACTGCCTTCATGGCCAGTGGAATAAATTGCTCTTATCCCCCCATAATCCTGGGAGAAGTCTTCACATGCTTGGGGTAGACACCACCTAATTCACGAAAACATTTTAGACCTCTTGGTTACCCTCAACCTGGTTTAGTCCATCTCCAAGATAGTTTCCTGGGGTATGGCCAGTACACATACTATAGCTACTTGGAGCCACAAGGGAGAGGCGAATCATATTGAACACCAAAAGTGGAAAGCAGCCCTGAAAAAAAAGTTCAGCAGTCCTTATGCCAGAGGTATTAGACTTCCCTGAACACCCTACGCCCCTGCAAAAGGTGGGAAACTTGCCAAAATTTGAAGGAATCCAGGGAAGTCAAGAGGCAGAAGTGAAAAGAGAGTGCCAGGAAAGGAGGGCAGCCAGTGAAAATGCATAGAGCTGAAGGACGATGTGTCCTCTAAGAGGAACAGCAAGAATGCTATAATACTTGGACTGGAATAAGGTGAAATAACCTGTAAGTAGGGTGGGGAAGGGTTATGAAAGCATTAAGAGTCAAAGAAAGGATTTCATATTTTATCCCAGGGCCAAAAGGAAAACAATGAAGTTTAGTGGGAATGCAACATGGTCCCGGTTGGGCTTTAGGAGAGCACTTTGATAGCTGAACATAGTGTAAAATGGAGTGCAGAGAGACTTATGGCAGTAAGACTATTGTAGTTCTTCAGGTGTGATGGGATGCAAGTCTGCACCAAGATTGTGGCAATGTCAGAGTAGAAGAGGGATGAGAGATGAGAGATCCTGTAAAGCAGGACTTGGTCACTGATTATACATGGCAGAATGAGAGATAGTAAGGGTAGAGGATAGCATTTAGGTTCTAAGTATGGGTGAATAGGAGGATAGTTGAATCCTCCACAATAATAAGGAAGTTAGGAAGTAAGGAAAGGTAAGGAGAGAAGCTAATGAATTCACTTTTTGGCATATATATAATAGATAGTTTAAAATGTAAGACTAGAGGTTAGGAGAGAAATAAGGACTGGACAAATAGATTTAATATTATCTACATAGAAATTAAAATGAGTTTATGAAACTGATGAAATCACCATAGAATGAATGGACAGAGAGAAAGACAGAAAATCAGAGATTGATACAGAGATACAAAAAAAAAAAAATAGACACAGAAAAGATTTCTAGTATGAAAACTAAGCCAAAGACAGTTTATAAACACAAAATTGGGTTAAATGTTGTTCCCAAAATTTCAATGTATCTCATCAAAAAAATGTGATTTAGGGGAATATGGACTATTCCCATGATTAATGATACCTGGAAGGCTATCTCTCTCAGAGAAGATGTGTGTATGTGTATGTATCTATATTCATATTCTTGCTGTTGCTAATATGTAAGCATCTTTTTCCAGTGACAACCAATATGAGAGACAAACAGTAAGTCTGGTCCTAGGAATACCAACAGTCTTGTTGATCTACTGGGTGAATGAGCTAGGAAGGGGAGAACACTTCCCTGGAAGCCTTGCCTGAATTATAAAACCTCAGTGTAGCTGTCAGATGATAAGAAGAAGCTTGGTGTTGAAGGAAAAGCACTAGCTTTGGATTCCCAGATACTAAGTTTAAGTCCTTCCTTAGTAGTAGTTACTTACTACATATGATCCTCTATGCACATCACTGAACAGGTCTGAGCTTTCATTTCTTCATCTGTAAAATCACATTTGAGTTCTGTCTATTTCTAATTCTAGGACTCTCTTCAAGAGCTGGAAGGAACCTTAGTTGTCACCAATCCAAACCTCTCCTTTTATAGACATGGAAAGGGAGACCAAAGGAATAAATAACTTAGCTTACAGTCAAGCTAGGCCCTCTGACTCCAAATCCATCAGTCTTTCCCCTTATACCACTTTGGACTGTGTGAGTTCTAAGGTGTTTCAACACTTATAAAATTCTCTTTTCTTTTCTTGCTCTTTCTGAACCCTACAGCATGAATTACACCCTTGACAGTGACCCATCTCCTCCTCTGATATTCATTAAAATGATGTACATATTTGCAGAAGATAGATCAGGTGTCTTTTAAGCTATTTTCCAAAGGGCAACTATTTCTGTTGAAAGCCTCGAAAGGTGTAAACTTATACTTCACAACCAAAAGCCTGAGTATAATAAAACCTTTCCTAGTGAACCTCAAATAAAAGGGGAAGGAGTGTCTTTTACAGTTAGAAGCAGAAGGTGAGAGAGATAGGCCAGAACACTAAGGAATACAGAAGCAGATAAAAGGTAGCTGGAATCTTAGTGTATTTTGCAGCCTTTATTCATTATTTATTGCCTACCCATAGATTGAAACATATTTTGATACCATTCCCAGAACTTGGTCTATGAAGAGAGGTACTTCCAAGAATGGCATTGCCTTTTGGCAAAGTTGAGTAACTGGGAAGATGGCATTGTTCCTAGAAAAACTGTGGAGGAGAAGGGATATAGTTTTGAAATTGGCATTTCAGTCTAACAGTATAGCAAAGTCAGGGATTGATGGGACATTTCTTGCCAGATACTGCATCAGGTAAAACCTTTGCCCCCAGAATAGCAAAGATATCACTGAAAGAATAAGACAGTCACTTGCTACACAAATACATAAATACGCACACACACATATATCTCTATCTCTATCTATCTATCTATACATACGCATATATACACATATATGAAGCTCCACAGGCAAGTCCAAATGCCTTCCCTACCTCATCTTTAATAGAAAAGGATAGGTATGTATAATGAAACATGATAATTTCAGAAGTTTTTTAAAGATACAGGAAAATCCTTGCTTCATCCAGTGGGTCATTAAAATATGTGACTGTGTGTTAGGAGGTCACTGAGTCCAGCTCTCTCTCAACACTTTAAATGGAGTAGGTAATTTTATGACCTTTGATAACATTATAGTTATGCAGCTAAGATAATGGCAAATGTAATCAAATCTCGTGCTTCAGGGCTCTCTCAATTGATTGTGTGTGGGGGTCAGGAAGGATATTTTTTTTCTTCATTGTATGGTATTGTACAAGGAGTTAGCATAATCACACCACTTTACAAGTAGTTAGATCCTTTAAAAAAATAACTCTTTCCACTCAAAGACTTAATAAAGGTATGAAACCAGGTTGCTTTACTTTTGTTCATTCCCTATATTTGGAATGAGATGAGAATTTTGTTTTGTTTTGTTTTCAATGACCAACTACTACATAGTAAATGTGAGCAGGCAATCACATATTATAAATAAGAAATTGTGGAGAACGAACTTTAAAAAGTGGTCAGAGACGTATAAGCCTGAAAATAGATTGTTGATTGTTTTCAGAATGAGATATGATGAACGGACAGATTCATGGTTTCACTGTTTATGTGAAAAGAAAGCAAGGAAGGCATCCCAGGTATTAGTTGGACTTCTGATGGTAAACTTTGGAGGACATGAACCACAGATGCACAAGATAAGAGACAGGAATGGGTTGTGCTTGGCATCATTGGAGAGAATAGAGAGATGGATGAATTCAAATATTCCATTGGAGTATTTATGTTTTCCATACACCTTTATGAAGTAAAGGATGTTTTAATCTGTAAGAGGCCTTAGTTATCCACGACTATCTCCTTTTTTTGGTCTTTGAGGGGGGAAGACAGGTTAATTGGGGTTAAGTGACTTACACAAGGTCACACAGCTAGTAAGTGTTAAGTGTCTGAGGCCACATTTGAACTCAGGTCCTCCTAAGTCCAGGGCTGTCACTCTATTCACTGTGCCACCTTGCTGCCCCAACTATCTCCTTTTATAGAAGGAAAATGAAACAGAAATATTAAGTAATTTGTTTAAGGTTAGAGAAAGATTAAGTGATTTATTCAAGCTTAAGCCGCTGTTTACTGGCCATACTGGAACTCAAAGCCATGTATTTAGAACTCTACAAGGTGAAATTTAGTGAATTCAGAGTCTAAGGCAGCCAAGATCTTTTCTCTGGAGAAAGTTTTTCTAATTCTAATTTTGCTCTTTCACATAGAGTGGGTAGCATACAAAGGTCTCTCTGTCTCTGTCTCTGTCTGTCTCTCTCTCTCTCTTTCTCTCTGTCTGTCTCTCTCTTTCTCTCTGTCTCTGTCTCTCTCCTTCATCTAAACAACCATTCTCTGTCTCTGTCTCTGTCTGTCTCTGTCTCTGTCTCTCTCTCTGTGTCTCTTTCTCCTTCATCTAAACAACCATATACTCCACTCTCTGAATCATATAATAGGAGAAGGTACTGAACCTGAAAGGTCATTTTAAAGGATATTTCCAGCTGAGGAAATTCACCTTAAAAATGCCTATCAGGAATTCCTCCATAATTTTAGTTTTAAAGAGTTTCCTAGAGTATCAAAAACTTAAATTCCCTTGCTGTGTGACCCTGGGCAACTTGCTTAATGTTTCTTTGACTCAGCTTCTTTATCTGTAAAATGGGGGTACCAGGGCTGATGTGAGGATCAAAAGTTATAATAATTATAAAGCACTTAGCACAATGTCCATATCAGTGGTACATCAGTGTTATCATCATCATCATCATCGTCGTCGTCATCATCATCATCTTTGTGTACCACCATAGCAGGGGTGTGCTGGTTCCAACACTTACTAGTTGATGGTTAACTTTTCAGTGTAAGCATTTAGACCTTGAAAATTAACAAACGCTATAAATGTCCATTACACTCACTACTGTGTGACCTTGATGAGAAAGGAGGGAGATTTATACTAGATGACTGTTAATACTCCTTCAAGCTTTAGCTCTCTGATCTTCAGATTCTATGCTGGAGCTCCTTAACTGTTTCTTCCTTCTTTAGGATTTTGTCTTTATCACTGTGCCATCAAACTTTCATTTTTGATGATATGCTATTCCTCTTGCACAATCTTACCTTTTTAGACTATCAGACCATCTCTCATCTGACTTTTTTGAAAACTGCTTCCCTAATGTAGAGAAATTGTGACTCTTAATCATGTTCAGATTTCCTTTCTTTGAATGACATGATGGTGATCTATAAGATAAAGTTAAGTACTATCTTTTAAGTTTTAAATTTACAAATATTCTGTCCTTTCTGAATTAGGTGCAAACTAGTACCTCTCATTTCTTTCTCTGCCTCCTGGGAAATTAAAAGTATTTCAAGAATGTATTGAATATTCTGTTTTCAGTAGAATAATACTTTTAGGAGACTTCAGACAATCAAAATTTCTCCTCAGTGCAAAATTTTACAACTGTGCCAGTTTCATGAATGATAATAGAAAACTCATTATCTATTTTGTCTATCCAGCATCATGACCAGTCTACAATGGCATCCCTGGGATTTCTCTATCCTCCACCCAAAGATATTATACTTTGTTTTTTTTTTTTGGGGGGGGTGGTTTGAGTCTTCTATTCCTGAGTCCATTTAGGATTTTCTTGGCCAAGATACTGGAATGGCTTGCCATTTATTTCTCCAGTTCATTTTATAGATGAGGAAACTGAAGCAAACAGGGTTAAGTCAGTTGCCTGGTGTCAATCAGCTAATGTCTGAGACCAGAGT
The DNA here is from genome assembly GCA_011680675.1 of Gymnobelideus leadbeateri. NCBI lineage: Eukaryota > Metazoa > Chordata > Mammalia > Diprotodontia > Petauridae > Gymnobelideus > Gymnobelideus leadbeateri. The sequence continues at coordinate 27,020 of WOXC01011083.1, read as the reverse complement.
TGAATTTAAGAAGTTGTCTTCCTGATCCCAGACCCAGAACTCTCCATTGTTTCACTTAGTTGCCCCACTGTGCCATCTATCTGCCTTGAATTACACTATAATCTTCATTTTAGGCCTGGGTATTGCATTCCTACTCTGATCCATTTCTATAAGGTTTCCTTCTTTAAAATACAAAGTATTCTTCCATTGCTGTATTCTAGTCTCATATTCCATGCACCAAGTATCTATGTTATCTGTGTTGTACTTATCTCCTTATTTTAAAAGTTCACTTTATTAATTATACCTAGCCTGCTCTTTTTTTTTTGACATAGATATTGGTGTTCACAAATATTTTCTCCTTTGTTGCAGTGAATTCAGAATCTCATCTTTATTCTGTTTCGCCTTTCTAAGTCTTGTTCTTATCCTTGGTGACTTTAATTTTCAAACTGGCATTTCCTCAAACTCCCTGGCTTCTCAGTTACCACCTTCAAACAAAGCTTATGACCTTCTTCTCTCCTCTATTTCTGGTATATATTGATATTGCCACAGATAAAACCCATGCCATTGCCAAATCCTCTTCTTTCTACATCCACACATTCTATTGAATATAATTGCTTCTCTCTAATCACCTGGCTATTGTGATCATTTAGGCCCTCATTACCTCTCACTTAGACTATAACAAAAGTCTCCCAATAAGTATCTTTTCTCTTATCTCAAATCTATCCCTTACTCAACCATTGAATGGATATTCCTAAACACAGGCTTAATAATGTCACTCCCATATTCAGAAATTTTGAATGACTCCCTGTTATCTCTAAGATAAAATGGAGACTTATTATTTTGTCATTCATGGCTTCCCACAATAGATTTCCAAACCATCTTTAGAACTTGAATTTGTATCATCCATTTTCACACCTTTATGCTCTAGACACCAAACTCAACATGTGATTCCCCTTGCCTGTTCCTTGTTGAAAGATGTTGCACATTGGCAAACTATTTTTTCTTATGTTTTCATTTAAGAATTCTTAGATTCTATTAATATCTATCTCAAGAATTACCTCACTGGAAGTGACTTCTTAGGAGACAGTGATCCTGCCCTTTTAAACATATTTTGCATTTACTTATATATGTACATATTTCATTTTTTCCAAAGCTTATTCAACATCTATGGATATGAACCTATTTTATATTGTTATTAATATAGTACATTATGTCTGATGGGGTCCTTGTGATGTATATATGTTTATAGTATCAATCTGTAACATCAGTTTGTAAATGGGGTGCTTTGGGATTTATGTCTGTAAAATCAATCTGTAAAAGCAGTCTGTAAGATCACATTTCCACCCCCCCAGCCTCAGAGCATTGACTCTGCCCCTTCCCCCTTCCAGCACTCTGCCCAGCAACAACTCATGACTTGTTTATCTCTGCTTGAAACAATAAGTTATGTAAATGTTATCTCCCTTAGAGTGGCCAGCCCCACCATAAATTCTTCAATACCTTATCTATAGGGTAACTCCTTAGTCAATTATATACCCACACTGTCTCTGATGACCTTGGTGGGTGGCAGACTGGGCACTCTTCAGTGACGTATCAGGCCTAGAACCATACCTCCAGCTAGCCCCGCTTGAGCTATTTCCCAGTGAATCATGGGCAATACACCTGCGCAGTTGATATTAAAAGTGTATGGTCCTTTGAACACTGACCACTCCTTAACTCCTCCCTGATCCCACCCTTACTCACCTAGTTAGCATAACTGACCCCTTAAAACTATGTCTGCGGCCTCTGCGAGTTTGCAGGTTCCATAAGAATCTAGCCCGCTGTTATCTACAGCGTAACAATAAACTTTACAATTTCGGCTTCAAAGTTTGCTTGAGCCTGGTGAATTCCTTCCAGACTGGATGCCAGGAGAGGTATCTCTGGCAGAACCACTTACCCTCCCCCCCTCCTTATCACCCTTCCCTCTTCATGTCCATTATTCATATATAAACCAACTTAGAATTTCTACTATAAACCCTACCTAGTTGTAATGTATATTTTTTTAATGTTTTTGCAACATCTTTGCTAATATTATTTTTTTTATTATTTTTAAAGAAATATTCATTAAGGATGTTGGCCTATGGTTTATTTTTTTCTTCTTTATCTCTCCCTGCTTTAGGTATTGATACTTAATTTGTATTAACTTGGGAAGAACTCTTATTTTTCCTATTTTTTACAAAAAGTTTAGATAAAATTGGAATTAATTCTTTTGGAAGGTTTGATTGAAATTATTTGTAATACCACATGGTTGTTTGAATTTTATTTGGAAGTTCAAATATTGCTCCCTCAAATGTTTTTAATTTTTGTGAATTTAAATTGTTTCTTGATTTATTAATAGAAATATTTCATATATTTACAGTTACTCATCAATTTTATTGGTTAGTCATTTGGTTGATGTAAAACTAGAATTTTTTTCATTTTATTTCCACTTATAGTTGCAACTTTTTTTTTAAGAATCTGACATTCCTCACCCTTTAATAATCAGGGTAGCTGTCCATTTATTTGTTTATCAATCTAAAACATAGATCCTATTTTTATCTGTCAATTCAATGTTGATGCTGTTTTTTCTATCTTTGTTAGAATTTTCTTATTTCTGGGTAAAACTGTATGGGACATTTTAATCACTTTATTTCCATAATTCTCGATTGCTTTCCAGAATGATTATAATAAATCATATCTCCACTTTCAATACGTTACTATGCCTATCTTTCTACAATTCCTTCAATGTTAATTATTCCCATTTTTTATCATTTTATTCCCATCTTTTATCATTTTTTAGTCTTCTGGGTATGAGTTGAAACCTAAGAATTGTTTTGAATTGCATTTATCTTATTATTTGTGTTTTGGAGCCTTTCATATAGCTATTCATAATTCTTTGGCAAGCTATTCATACCTTTGGACCATTTATCTATTAAGGAATATAATTTGGTCATATAGTTCTGCTAGTTATCTATATTTTTAGGATAATAGACATTTATCCAAGAAATTTGATGTGAAGTTGTTGTTCCTTATTCAACTATTTCCCTTCTTACCCTAGGTCCATTAATTATGATTGTATGAAACAGTTTCATTTCCTTTTAATCAAAATTATATATTTTGTCTTTTGCAAATGTTTTTACTTGTCTTTTTTAATTTTAAGAATTTCTGTTTTAGTGTTTAACTGGGAATTTTTTTATGTTAAAACTTACAGTCTTAGAGTGTAAATCCAGGTCTTTCAGGAAAAACAAAAACAAAAACCCTTCTACAATATGGTGCCTTACTCATAGTATGGGTTTAATACATAACTGTCGAATTGAATTTAACATCGCTATTTCCATAATTTACTCATCCCTTCAATACTCTTTCCTCATTCAAATTAACTATCCTGTGAACGGTTTATGCTATATATCCAACCCTTTCTTCAATAAATGCAAAACTTGGTAAGGGAAAAAGTGTTTTCTTTGACCCCCATTTCCATTGGTTAGTACAGGGCCTTGCCCATTAGAAAGTATTAAATAAGTGTATATTAAATTTTTTTCCCAAACATCTTGCCAGCTTTTCCAACTCCTTCAGAAAATTTCTGGAACCTTCCAGACTGCCTTTTTAAAAAATGCAGATTCACACATATACACATTTATTTATTTATTATATTTTTGTATTTTACATATAAACACAATTACACAGATATTTGTGTGTATGCATTTGTGTATGTATATCACCTATAGGCACACAAATCTATATATTTATAATATAGCCCATATATGTTAAAATTTATACACACACATACACATTTATATTTATACAGATATGTATTAGTGCAAAGATTTTGACAGTGGCTTCTCTGGTTCATAGAGGGGAAATAATAGTTCTCAGACTCAAATTTTTGTTTCATTTTGCCATTGTGAAAGAGTTAGAAACAATGAAATGTTCCCCATGTGGTGGTGAGTGACTATAATTCAATTTTTCAATTGATTTTCTTTCCCTACAAATATCAACACATTAAGTACTAGGACCTCACATGAAACAAATATTGTTAGTTTACAAAATTCATCTCTATTACTGACACCAGGCCAAAGCTATCACTAACTATATACTAGTTATGATTTATCATAGGATCATGGATTTGGGGTTAAAAATCATTTTAGAGATCATTTGTACAAAATATTGTTATGAATCCCTTGGGATTATTATATAGATTTTAGGGGATCAGTGAACTGTGAAGGAAATAAAATACATTTTCTTTCTCATCTCTAATTGCAATTTAATACAAATAAATGTAGCCAACAAATATCATTCTGAGAAAGGGTCCATCAACTTTACTTGATCATCAAAGCAGTCCATCAAACACACACACACACACACACACACAAGTAACAACTTATCTAATGAACTGCTTTGGTGGAAGAGTAGACAGTTTCTCTAATTCTCATGATCTCTCTAATATCTCCAAAATATGAATTACATGTAAATGACAAAGCTATTTTAGTTGTTTCCATAGTTTAAGACACCAAGAACCTTAATAGTACAATAAAGAAATGAAGTATCAAAAGACAAGGCAAATCCCTAATCCCAAAACCCTAACATAGTCACCTAGTACTTCCTCCCTCGTGTGTGGGCATACACTTGCTGGCCTTCACAAACTGACCTGTTGGTTTGATACTACTCCCATAACCTCTCGTCGACAAGTAAATTCAAAAGGAAGAGACATTCTTTGGTTAAGACAGAACCATGGAAGCAGTCTGCTCAGCAAAAGTACTCAGATGGAGAACTGGAGAAGAGAAGAAATAATAGATTGATAATGTGAGTGACTCCGAGCCAGTTTAAACCTTCCATACATTAATGGGGTCAGAGATTGAGGACAGTGAAATGTGAATTCCTCAGCATGGGAGGAAGCTGAGATAGTTTTGAGATATATAATAAGGGTAAATGAAATCAAAGGGGAAGCAATTAGAGAGTGAGCAACAATGGAATAAAAGAGAAAAAAATGGAAATTACCAAAGATCTCAATAGGAAGAAAGCTCATTTAAAGACCAAGAACATAAACAGATAATTCAGAAGGGAAACAACAAAAACAGTAACAGGCAATACATCCTCTAGACCAAATCAGAGAGTCCAGATATCTGTAAAGAAAGATTTCAAGACAAAGAAAAAATAAATCAACAACTAATGAAGCAGAGATACCTGTAAGGTCCCAAGAGAACAGGAAAAAAGAGCAGGATGTTTTCAAATAGTTAAAAATAGAAATAAGGACTTTGAAAGTATTATGTATGTCCCCAACAGAAGTAATCATCAGAATGGGCAAACAAACCAACCTGAATCTACGGTGGCAAACATCACCAAAGAAACAAAAAGAAAAGAATTGATTTGAAAGACAAAAAAAGACTTTAGGGTCCAAGATAGTTTAATAAATATTCACAAGGTCTTATTAGAACTGGGACTTGTCAGAACGACCTGAGTTCGGATCCGCCCTCAGACACTTAACACACACACACAACCTAGCCGTGTGACCTTGGGCAAGTTACTTAATCCCAAATGCCCTCCAAGGGGGAAAAAAGAAGCAAAAAAAAAAATAAGAACTGGGACTTGAACTGAACTTGAACTGAACTTCTATGACTCCAAAACCCAGTGTTCTTCCGTGGAAGATATATAAAGCACTTCACTTTTTGGGGTCTTTTTTTGGAGGGGGGAAGGCAGAGCAATTGGGTTTAAGTGACTTGCCCAAGGTCACACAGTTATTAAGTGTGAAGTGTTAAGTGTCTGAACTCCTGACTCCCGGGCCTGTGCTCACTCACTGTGCCACCTAGCTGACTTCTTAAATTATGTTCGTAATATTTGTTTGTTTTTAATGCTGAAGCTCTGAAACTTGACCACATTTCTGAATAAATTAATATTGCTGTTCTCTATTTGGTTCTGTTCATTGGAACAGCAGTACTTTGTTGTCTGGTTCTGGTATTTCAGGGATTTTTTTTTTTTTGGTCTTTTTTGCTAAACTATAATGTTCAGGTTTTAATTTTTTCTTGTTTTGGAGAAAATGTTAACATTCATTTTTTTAACCTCCATATTCTATTTTCAGGATCAGCTGCTATGGTCTATACAGATCTAACCACATTACTTTGCTTTGACATTGTTCATCTTTGTAACTCTGAGATCCTAATCTTTTTTTCTTTTTCTTTTCTTGAACTATCTACAAATTTAAGCAAATCTCCCCTAATTATTCGAAACAATCTGTCCTCATTTTTCAACCAATCAATCAGTATTTAATATGTACCTATCGTGTGCAAAGTATGGTGCTGATCTGTGGCAATACAAAGAAACCTCTCCCTCCCCCCCCAAAAAAGGGATGAGAAATCACTGATCTCAGGTAATTCCCAGTCTAAGGGGGAAGATAGCATCTAAATACCTAAGAATAGGTGAGACATTTACAGGATAAATTGGAGGTAATCATAGAGGGAAGACACTATCATTGAGGAGGATTGGAAAAGATTTGTTGTAAAAGTGGGATTTTTATCTGTGACTTGGAGGAACCTAGGGAATCCAAGAAGCAGAGATGAGGAGGGAAAGTATTCTAAACATGGGGAACAGACAATGAAAATTCCTTGTCAGGAGATGGAGCATCTAATTCCCAGGGTCCCATGTGACCATATTTTTTAGCACTTCTTTGAGAACTCTATTTCTACAACAATTTATATCAATATGTGTTTATTTTTATCTTCTAAAACCCTTAAAAGTATCTTGAAATGTTTCCAATATCATTTTAATTTGGGGGAATCTTTTGTTGTTGTACTATTCCCTTTCCATTGCAATTTCCCCATCACTTTACTTTGTTCCATAGTATTTGTTCTTTTTCATTTTTGAATGTTTATTTTTTAAAAAGTCTTCTGTGCTTCTCCCCTACACTATGAGGTTTTCTTTGTTTTGGGTTCTTTTCTATCCTCTCCTTAACAGTTGTTGTTACTTTACTTTATGGATCCAGTTCTTTCTCTTTTGAAATGATGGAAGGCAGCTGGGCTTTAAATGTGACCTTTTATTTGAACATCTTGCCAGATATCTCTTCCTATTCCTCTGTAGTATGTTAGCATGAAGTCTCAAAAATACTTTTCAAGCATTCAATAAGACTTTGTATATTCTTACACAATTTGTTTCCTATAATGAATACATAGACAAACCCAATAAGACATTGAATACAAAATTATAAAACAAAGGGCCTTCCTTCACAGCAAGGATTTCAAGGCCATGTTTGTATTGAAAAGCCAAACTTATACTACCTTAGTTTGACTCCATTCCTTTGTTCTGCTCCAACCCCTTTTGGTACTTTGCCCAGGTAGTTTCAAAGTTCTTGCCAACCCATACCATGATATTTATTCACACAACTGCAATTGATTGTAGATTTCAGACACACACACTTTTTTTGCCCATGTGCCAAAACCAAGAGTTTCCCTTTTCAGCCACCATGGAATGAATTAGAATTTTTCTTCCTGAAATACTCCATCTTCTTGGTAATGCGAATATAACTTTAAAAAATCCTATATGAAATAGTAAGATGCATTTTCTGAAATCAGCTAATCAGATCATGATATCAAAATATATGAAAAAAAGATCTTTTTATTATTCCTCGGGGAAAAATAAATACTTGACTATAGACCTGGGAAATTGTATGGTACAAAGGTCAATCAATTAATTAACAAGTATTTAATAAGTATCTTCTATGGCACCTGGTACCATACTAGACACTAAGAATACAAGTGTAAAGAATAAAGCAATGTCTAATATATGGAAGCTTATGTTCTAATGAGGGAGATAAAAAGTATGCATACACACATATATGCACACATATACACATACACATACATATACAAGATAATATGGGAAGGGGGACACTAGCAGTTGGAATATATGGAGGGAGTATATTCCAAGAATCAAGGATGAACAATGTAAGGGAGTGGAGAGATGTGACAGAATGTTGAATTTAAGAAAGGGGCAGGTGAGTAATATGGAAAGAACACTAGATTTGGAATCAGAGGACTTGTTTTGCTATCCCAGCCCTGCCATTTACTGTCTTAATCACCAGGAACCATTCATTTAATTTCTCTGTGAATCAGTTTTTTCATTTATAAAATAAGGGGGTTGGATTAGATGCTTATCAATTCTGTCTAACCTATCAATATATGCTCTTATTATTTCTAATAGAGCTTTCTACAATATTCTCAAAGCTGATAGTCTTTTTATTCATTTTTTTTCAAAATTTTATTTTAGACTCAAACACCAGAACACAAATACAAAATAGAGAAAAGAAACAAAAACCTATCATAAACTTAAATACTGGAACTTGAATACAAAGTTGGAAAGAAAAAAAAATGTGTGCATAGTAGAACATAAGAGAGGATTCAAAATATGTAACAATAAATTTCCATTTCAAGAAAGCCTATATGATAAGTAATACTTGTTGTGTTGAGAAGTGCCCATCTTTGCTTCCTTGTGAGTTTTCTTCTGTTGTCTGCTGTGTGGTTTTTTACTTTGTTCTTTTTTTCCCTCCTCCCAAAACCCCCCTCCCCAAAGGCCACAATTAAGTTTAGATATGTTTCTCTATAGCTTACACGCACTCCCCCATCTGCCTATTGTATTTCTTCTGAATTTAGAAGACTTTTATAGTCTTCTAAATATGTATGTGTTGTTCCCTTTTAAACCCATTCTCAGTGAAATTAGGTTACCAGACCTATCAGCCATACTCCCCTAATTCCTCTGTATCAATTCTTCCTCTTACACCTTGTTTGTATAAAATAGTTACTCTTTTAAGCTGTTCCTAAATGGCTTTATTTTTTAAATTCACATCATACTCAAGTTTATCCTAGTCTTTCTTATGGACTACCCAATTGTTGATAAGAATCTTAGACATACATTTTACATATATAAAAAGTAAACAGTCTGTCCTTATGCATCACTTACACAGTTTTCATTATGTACCTTATATTTCTCTTGGTTCTTGTATGTCGTATCTTCTATTATGTTCAGGATTTTTTAAACAAAGTATTGAAAGTTTGAGAGTTTATCAAGTGTCTATTTTATTTTTCATTCGGTATACTACTTAACCTTGGGTATGATATTTTTGTCCAGAGCTCCAGTTCTTTTTCTCTTTGATATGTTGTGTGCCAAGACCTGTGACTCTTTAATGTCTCTGCTGTGAGGTCTTATATAATTCTCATTGTGGCATCATATTTAAATTGTTTTAATCTTGACGTTTTTAATATTTTTTCCTTAATCTGGGAGTTTCAGAATTTGACTATGATATTCCTATGAGTTTTCTTCATAGGATCTCTTTTAAGTGATGATGGATGTATTTTTTCTGTTTCTATTTCCCCCTTATTCTAATGCCTCGGGACTTTTTTTTTTTTTGGTTATTTTTATATTATTGTATCAAGATTATTTTTTTGATAATAACTTTCAGTTAGTGCAATTATTTTTATGTTTTCTCTTCTTGATCTATTCTCCAAATCTGTTGTTTTTCTTATGTTTCACTCTCTTCCATTTTTTCATTATTCATTGCTTGATCTCTTGTAATTTCACTGGCTTCCCTTTGCCCATTTCTAATTTTCAAGGTGTCATTTTCTTCCTTAAGATTCTGGGTCTCCTTCTCTAATTGGTTGACTTTCCTTTCATACCCTTCTTGTTTTTCTTGGATTATTCTTATTTTCTTTTTTAGTTTTTCCTCCATATCTGTCATTTGATTTTTAAAGTCTTTTTTTAAAGATCTCCTATGAATTCTTTTTGGGCAGGTGACCATTTGATATTACTCTTTGCAGATTTATTTACTTCAATATCTTCTTCTAAAGACAAACTGGTCATCTATATTCCCATAATAGTTTTCTATGGTTGGAATCTTTCCCATTTGTCTGTACAATTTTTTTTTTTTGTGGTGATAACTTAATTATTTGTAATCGCCTCTAGCCCTGGAGTATGGGAAATGGTTCCTCTTGCCCCAGATCTTCAGTTCTTTCCTCTAGCTTGAAATCAAAACCAAACCTTCAACATCCTGTAAGCTGCCCAAAGTCAGGGACTTTCTGGCCCACTGCTTCTGCACTCACCTGGCATGCCCAACCCTGCTCACTATCCCAGGGGTAAAAGTTCTAGTGTCTGGGGCCTGGGAAGCCTCTCAAGCCAACTAACCCCAGGACTTGCCACTTGTTGTTTAAGGGGCTGGCCTGCTGTTAAAATAGAACATAACCAGGAGGTGTTTACTTTTCACAGAGACCAAACCTCATCCTGGGATTTTTCTTCTGTTTTCTTTTCAAATTCTCCCAGGAGAAACCCTGGTTATGACCCTGTTCTTATTTATCTCCTCCCACCCTGACACACACACACACACACACACACACACACACACACACACACACACACACACACACACACACACACACTTTGTTTGCCCTAAGGTGCTGTTCAGCTCTTTTGTGGGGGAAAGTCTTGAGAGCTTGGCATTTTCTGACCTGCTCCACCATCTTCCCAGAATCCTCTCACCTGATAGTCTTTTTAAAGGGGCAAAACTCAATGGAATGATAAAAGACTCCATTTTATATCTATTTTACCATTGCTGTAGTTTCTCAGGAAGAGAGGAAAAATCTGAGTAAATAGTTAAGAACAGAAATAGAAAAGGTCAGACCATATATGTTCCATAGGAATAGCTTCAGTCTCAAAGAATAAATAGAATGTGAAATGTTGTATGTTACAGGAGGATCAAAACATAGCAGTCATATTGATAAAGTAGAGAGACAGGGTTGAGGACTCACAGGGTGGAGATTAGGAAAATGCAGCATTGTATGACTAGGTCAAAATCTGAATGTGAAAAGAAAATGATTAAAGAACTTGATTTTTTTGTTTTTTGTTTTTTACATGAAAGTGGGAAATAAGATATACAGGCACTGGGGTATAGAGGTCCGTCTTGCCCTGCAAGAAAGTTAGGGTGGTGATGGGGGAGGAAATAGGGGAGAATGGATTGGGAGAGGGGGTATTCAGTGGGCTTGCTATTTTGGGGTGGAGGTAGGGGAAAGATGGGGAGAAAAAATTGTAGTTCAAAATATTGTGGAAATGAATGTTGAGAACTAAAAATAAATATTTTTTTAAAAAAGAATTTGATTTTTATTCTATATTTATTTCAGATTTGTGTTGGTGGATATAGAATGAGGCTGTCATTGTGTATCATGATAATCTGGGTATTTTCAATTTTAAAAAACCCTCTATCCCCCCCAATCCATGTTGCTAATTAATCATCCTCTACATAAGGCAGTTTTGCAAAATCAAAACCATAAAGAAATACCTGTTTTGTCACATAAAAGAATATATGATATAAAGTTTAACACAGATTTTTCATCTTAAAAAAAAAAAACAAAAAACAAAAAGCTGGGTGGGAGCAAAGCCAAGGTGGTAAAGAAAAGGAAGGGGCTCACCTGGGGCTCACCTCAAAGCCCTCCACACAGCTTGAAATAATGTCTCAGAACAAATTCTGGAGCAGAAGTCACAAAAGGATAGGGTGAAGCAATTTTCCAGCTCAAGGCCACTTAGAAATTCATCAGGAAAGATCTGTTGCACCATGGTAAGAGAGGAGGAGTACAGTCCAATGCAGGGCATGCCCCAGCAAACCAACAATTGGCTTTTTAGGCAACTGAATCAATGGTTACAGTGGCAACTCCCAGATATCTTAGCCCACAGATGGTAAGGGGATGAGACAATTGCTCAGAAGAATATATAGGGGTCCCTTTGGGGCACTAGGGTTAGGACTCTGTTGCATTACCCATACTTGTATCTGGGTCACAGTTCAGGGTTTCAGTCCCAGGGCAAAAGAGGAACACTGGCACACCAGAGTTTTCAGCTGCAATGGAGCTGGAACTCTAGCCATAGTTTTGGGACAGAAAAAGAGTGTATTTTCTTGAAAATCAGAATATAGACCATAGAATTGGTAAACATGCCTCTGCCTAGAACTTATAGCCTTGGTAGAATTAAAACCTCACAAGTCCCCAGAATTTTCTCTGAAAACAGCCAAAGAAAAACCTTGAAGCTTGGGATAGTTTTTCCTCTACTCTGGAAACAGAGCCCCATTTTAGTGTAGAGTTAAAAGTTGAGAAATGGGTGGGGGATGAGCAAACAGCAGACAAAGATCTTGACTATAGACAGTTACTATGGTGGCAGAGAAGATCAAAACACAGACTCAGAAGACAACAAAGTCAAACTTGCTACATCCAAAGCATCACAAAAAATCTGAATTAGCCTCAGGCTATGAAGAGTTCAGAAAGACTTTTAAAAATAAAGCAAGCAAGAGAGGTAGAGGAAAATTTTAGAAGAGAAATGAGGGAGATGTAAGAAAATGATGAAAATTATGAGTCAATATCTCATTAAAAGAGGCACAAAAAATACTGAAGAAAATGACACCTTGAGAATCAGAAAAGAGGCACAAAAATTCAAATGAAAAGAACCCCCTAAAAAGCTGAATTGAAGCACATGGAAAAACGTACAAAAATTCACTGCAGAAAAGAACTCCTTAAGAAGTAGAATTGGTAAATTAGAAAAAAGGTACAAAAACTCAATGAAGTTAGAATTGGGCAAGTAAAAATAGATGACTTTATGAGACCCCAAAAACAAACAAAAGAAAATAAAAAGAATGAAAAAAAAGTAAGAAAATGTGAAATATCTCATTGGAAAAACAATTGAACTGGAAAATAGATCCTGGAGAGATAATTTAAGAATTATTAGACTTGGAGCTGATAGCTGGAGCAGTGAATAGAGAACCAGCCCTGGAGTCAGGAGGACCTGAGTTCAAATACGGTCTGAAACACTTAACACAAAAACTAGCCAATTGACCTTAGGCAAGTCCCTTGACACCAATTGCCCTCTAAAAAGCAAAAAAAAAAAAATATATTGGACTCCCTGAAATCCATGATCAAAAAAGAACCAAGACACCAACTTTCACGAAATTATCAAGGGAAACTACCCTGATATTCTAGAAGTAGAGGGTAAAAAAGAAACCTAAAGAATTCACTGGTCACCTCCTGAAAGAGATCCCCAAATGGAAATTCCAAGGAATTTTGTAGTCAAATTCCAGAGCTTCCAGTTCAAGGAGAAAACATTGCAAGCAGCCAAAAAGAAAAAAAATCTAAATATCATGGAGTTACATTCAGGATAACACAAGGTTTAGTAGTTTCTACATTAAAGGATCTAAGGGCTTTGAATATGATATTCCAGGGGCAGAGAAGCTGGGATTGCAACCAAGAATCACCTATCCAGAAAAAAAAACAAAAACAAAAACAAAAAAAACCTGAGTATAATCCTTCAGAGGGAAAATGGATATTCAATGAAATAGAGGACTTTCAAGAATTCTTGATGAAAAGACCAGAGCTAAATAGAAAATATGACTTTCAAATACAAGACTCAAGTATAAAAAGGCAAACAGGGAAGACAAATTATAAGGGATCCAATAAGTTTAATTGTTTTTATTCCTATGTTGGAAAATGATACTTTTAATTTCTAAAACATTTTCTCATTATTAGGTTAACTAGGAGTACACATAGAGAGCATGGGTGTGAATTGAATATGATGGGATGATTATTAAAAAAAATAAAGGGTGAGAAAAAGGAATGCACTGGGAAAAAAGAAGAGTGTTAAAACTGGGTAAGTTACCTGACAAAAAATAGGCTCAAAAAATTTTATACCAAAGGGGAAGATGTGGAAAGGGGAGGAGTGTATGAACCTTACTCTCATGGGAATTGCCTCAAAGAGGGAATAATATACACTTTCACCTGGGTATAGAAATCTGTCTTACCTTATAGGAAAGAAAGAATGAAAGGAGATAGGAGAAGGGGGAAGTTGCTAATGTAAGAGGGAAAATGAAGGAGTTAAAAGTCAGAAACAAAATACTTTGAGAATGGACAGGGTTAAAGGCAAGAGAGAGAGTAGGTTAAATGAGGGAAAATGGGATGGAGGAAAATACATAGTAATCATAACTGTGAAAAAAATTCTCAGCAAGTTTCTCTGGTAAAGACTAATTTCTCAAATATAGAGAGAACTGAGTCAACTTTGTAGAAATAAGAATTATCCCTCTGTCAGTAAATGGTCAAAGGAGCCATTTCCAGGTGAAGTAATCAAAGCTATTTATAGTTATATGAATAATACTCTAAATCACTATTGATTAGAGAAATGCAAATTAAAACAACTCTGAGCTACCACCCCATGCTTATCAGAGTGCAGAAAAGGAAAATAAAAAATGTTGGAGGGTATGTGGGAAAACTGAGATACTAACGTACTATCAGTAAATTTGTATATTAATTTAACCATTCTGTAGAACAATTTAGAGCTATGAACAAAGGGCTATAAAATCATACATATCCTTCAAACAACCCTTAGTACTCCTAAATCTGTATCACACAGAGGTAAAAAATTTAAAAAATATATATATATATATGTAGGAAAAGGACCTATATGTACCAAAAATATTTATAGCAGCTCTTTTAGTGGTGACAAAGAATTGGAAATGGAGTGGCTATCCACAATTTGGGGAGTGGCTGAAAATGTTATATGATTGTGGTAATGAGTCTAATTTAATAGACAGATTGTAATATCCAATTTTAACAGAAGAAGCCATCATTTGTCTTCCATATTGCCTAAATATAAATAGATAATTTAAAAAATTGTGTACCTTGTAGCTGAGTTCCTCCACTTTATGGAATGTTTTATCCCATGGAGATTACTGGTGCCAGATTTCTGAAGGTTTGGAGGGAGACCAGACCAATTAGATAAAGAAGAATGGTCTTCTCAGATCTAAATTTTAGCATCATTATCTTTCTAGAAAGAGGTCATTAAACTATTATTCTGTCTTGGGCCTCTATACTGATTAAAATCCCATAGACTTTAGCATTTACATTTGAATGAAAAGTTGAATAAATATAGCTAGTCTACTTAAAAATATAATGAAAAGACCTAAAATTTATCTTATTTTAAGAGAATTGAATGAAAGAATCTGCAAAATAAATCTCTGTCCAGCATGATGTTCTTCCTACATTTTGTAAGGACAAAGGATAAAGTATTTGTGCTGAAAATGGAGGGAGGAAATGAAAAAGAAGATCCATTCCAGATAAGGGAATTTAGAACAACTTCTACTTCCCCTGTTTCTTTATTTTAGTTCATGTAGGGCACGTGTTTTGACTGCTTGTTACTCTCTGAAAAACTGGAATGGGAAAGAACAGGCAATACATTTTATTTGACGATGGCCTTTAGTCAAAGTCCATCTTTGGAAAATGGGAAAAGATTTTCTCTTTGTTTGCAACCGTTGAATATCAAGGAATAAGATGTCTATAGTATTTTAGGGTTTCTGAAACAACCTCATAGTCATTGAGGTAAAAAAATATATGATGTGTAATGAGGTTTTGAAAATACAATTAAGTTTTGAAAATATAGGGAAAAAGGATTGAAAGGTGAAAGTAAGTGGTAGTATTAAAAGCTTCCTATTTTTAAGGCAACTAAATTAAAGAAAATCTCTTCATTTTTTAAAAGGATTATCCCAGATGATATGTTTAGATTGTAGCAAATACTTGGTCAGCATTCAAGAATAACCCTTAGCCTTCAAATTCCAAACAATGAAAACATATAAAAGGTTTCCATTTTGTCTTTATAGGATAACCTAGGTAAATCTGCAATTCAAATACTAGGGAAAGGTCCAAAAATGCTTATCAATGCAGGTAATAAATCTTAGTGTCTCTCTCTCTCCCTCCCTCTCTCCCTCTCTCTCTGTCTCTCTCTCTCTCTTTCTCTCTCTCCCTCTCTCTCTCTGTCTGTCTCTCTCTCTGTTTCTCTCCCTCTCTCTCTTTCTCCCTCTCTCTCTGTCTCTGTCTCTCTCCCTCCCTCCCCCTTCCTTCCCTCCCTCCCTCTCTCTCTCTGTCTCTTTCTCTCTCTCTCTCTTTCTCTCTGTCTCTCTCTCTCTCTGTCTCTGTCTCTGTCTCTCTGTCTCTCTCTCTCTCTCTCTCTCACACACACACACACTAAAAAGATATATAGTATGTTAAGGAGGCAATTTTATTTTTATATTAACACTTTTACTGGAGCAAACTTCCTTGGCTTCCTAAGTAATTCCTCTTCAAATCAGTCAGGACATTCCATTACTGTGCCAGATTTTAAAGGTGATAGCAAACAACCAATTTATTTAAAAGTTTGTGAATAAAGTGTGGCATATGTTCCACCCTTGAAGAATTGCACACATCCATTATATAAGATTGAGTAAAAGGCATTCCCATGCCAACATCCAAACCCTCAACAGGAATTTGTTTCAGCCATAAGTCTGCACAGATGACAGTGCACACCGACATAAAATGGAAACTCTTCCAAAGGGATTGTTTAGAGAAGGGTAGTATATTGTTTCCCGTAAATCTCTGGAGAAATCTGACTATTGTGTTATATTTTGTGCTTATAGTATTAAAGGTCTCTCTTTAGATTGTACAGGTGGCTTTCTTACCATCATGTGCTCCAAAAGGCCAGGTAAAATTGCCTCTTTTAAAAATCTACTTCAACAGTGCAAATAAAATACATTGTCTGAAAGAGTCACTGTGGTTTTGTTGATATTCTCAGCCAAAAGCTGTAACCTCCATTGAATGTGCTGGTTAAATGAACCACACAGATATTGTATTTACTGTTGTCAGTGTGTGTGATCTTCTATACTTATTGGAGATGGATGATTTCAGTTTGGGTCTTAATTCTCAAGAAAGCGAAAAATCAGTAAAAGAAGGAAGAGAAGCAAATGCAAAAGGTTTCAAAATTGGATTAGTAACATGTCTAAAATGAAAGCAAATATTCTTTCTTTCTTTTTCCTTTTTGGAGGGCAATTGGGATTAAGTAACTTGCCCAAGGTCACATGGCTAGGTTTTTGTTTGTGTGTGCGTTAAGTGTCTGAGGCCGGAACCGAACTCAGGTCCTTCTGACTCCAGGGCCGATGCTCTACTCACTGCGCCACCTAGCCGCCCCGCAAATATTCTTTCAGTAAATAAAGAATGGTAATAGAGGGATGAAGAAATAATAGCTAAGATGATATGAATAAAATCTTTCTTAGTAAAGAGATATATTCAGAAAGCAGATTTTTAAGTCTTAAAGATTTTTAGAGGGAAGAAACATTGCACAATCCATTTTTTGGTGAATTGGGGTATGATGAATGAGTACTTTTTGTAGCACAGGGTGTAAAGTGACTCTCTTAACTGCACACACTGACAAATCAGGTCCCTAGAACAAAACTGGTTATATATCCCCGCAGAACTCTAGTGCTTAACTCTGAAGGACTGAGCGTCTCTTTCTAATATGATATAGCCTACAAGTCCACACTGATATTATTCCTGTCATTATTGTGAACTGGTAATGAATTAATCAACCAGTTTTGATTAGCTTTTAAAAAGTGATTTTTTATTGAAAATTAATTGATATAGTTGATGCATTTTTATAAAAATCTGTGATAATGCTCCCACAAGTACCCACAAATTCAGAGGAAATCAAGCTCAAGCTTAGACCATATGTGCCAGAAGGGTAAGTCACAGTTCCAGGAATTCTCCTTCTGAGAGCCTCAGGATATACATAGATACACACATACATACATATCATATGTGTACATACATACATACATGTTCTTATGTTGCATGTGTATACATTTATGCAAACATGTGTGTGTAGACATATACATGGACAGGAATACAATAAATGTGTATGAATATGTGTGCATACACATATAGCTGCTGGGTGCTGATAGAAGAAATCACAAAACAGAGAAGACTGGGTCAACAACAAATTGATATTATTTGATCTCAACTGACTCATCTTTCTTATTCTTTCCTAAGTAAGGTCTCCTAAATCAGTAATTTTCATCACCACCCATTTCTCAGGATGGTATGCATAGTATGAACCAAGCTACTAATGGTTACTATTATGAACAAAGGACCATATTTTCAAAGGCAACTGCCTAAGCTTGGAGCATTAAGTTCCATCAAAACTTTTGGAATACCCTGCATATATTAAACAAAGTAAAGGAAATTTTGCAAGAGAGGCATTTAGCAATTGAATTTATTTGAATATTCTTCATATAAGAGGTGGTATTTGGACAAAACTTTGAAGGAAGTTATGGATTGTAAGAGGCAAGGAAAGGAGAACATGAATTCCAGGCTTGTGAGAAGACCTCTGTAAAGATCAAGAGATAGTGCTAAAATTTAGGGGAAAGGTCAAAAGCAAATATTAGACTCGAAATTTATCAGGAAACTTAAAAACATGGAGAGAAAAATCCACGTGACTCCCATTGATGCATTCAACACACACATCAAATTTGCCTTTGTAGCAGCAAGCACCCTAACATCCCCAGGGTGGCTGCCAGCACAGGTTCTTAGATCTGCTTTTCTAAAGGAAAGCAATTCAAAATGCATTAACAAGCTTATTTTAATCCATCAAACATATCGTTTACCTAGTTAAGGGAGAATGGTCAGCACCCGGAACTTCAGAGTATACAGACAGAAGTTACAAGACACAGAAACAAACAGATCAAGCAGGCAGGCCTCTAAACTGTCCAACCATTACATAAATACCAAATCACAGTTACCAGAGAGGGAAGCATCAACATCTGGGTTTTCAAAGCTGGCCCCCCACGCCCCCCACCTCAACCGATGCCCAGAGTCTCATCTGGTCAAATCACACACTTCTCAAACAGAGCCCCAAAGCAAAGCCTCACATCAGGGATTATATAGCCTTCTCCTGGCTCAGACAATGTCACAACCCTCTTGACCCACTATCCAATCACACAGCATCAAGGTGTGGTCATTCCTGAAAACCAAGCCTCCTGCTTGGCTCCATGTGACCACATTCAGCCAATTAGGAGGCAGAGTATATTTTCAAATCAAGGAAGGTTCTCAGATTCTTAAACCCACCAAAGGGCCTAGGGGCAGCGAAGATCTTTAAATATGCATTTCCATTACAGTCTACTAGTTATTCCCTCAAATTGACAATCCTCCTTAGGTCAATCTTTGGACTATCAGGCACTCACAGTTTGAGTGAACTGTTTCCTTATCTCTTTCTCTTAAACTCTCTAGCTTATTCTAAGGTTCACTTTAAGTTCTTTCTACCAAATTCTCCTTGATCCCTCTATTTTTCAGTCTTTTCTCTGTCTCTGTCTCTCATCTTTCTGTCTCTCTCTTTGTTTCTCTCTGTCTCCCCTATTTCTCTCCTATTTCTATCTTTGTCTTTGTCTTTGTGTCTCTGTCTCTGTCTCTGTCTTTGTCTCTTTCTCCCTCTCCCTCTCTATATCTTGAAATTGCTACCAATTTAATTAACTGTACACATTGTTCTACTACTACTAACACTGAGTCTTTCTACACTTAAAGGCAAATGCATAGTACTGTGGCTGCTGCTGCTACTGCTATTTCTACAATTACTACTACATATTGTAGCTACTGCTGCTGCTACTATGACTACTACTGCTCCTAACTCCTACCACAACAGCTAGCTAGCATTTATGTAGTGCTACTATGTATAAAGCACTGTGCAGACTACTTTAAAAATATTATCTCATTTCATCCTCACATTTTACATTTGAGAAAACTGAGGCAAAGGAGAAATAACCTGCTCAAAGTCACCCAGTTCTGAGAACTAGGAATATTTGGCTTTTATTATATCTCCCTGGTGCCTGGCATAGTGCCTTACTCATAGTAAATGATAATTACATCTTGGTATTAAAAACTGAATTGAAGAAAACTTCAGAGATGTGTGTATATGAAGGAATGAAAAGGAGCTCAAGAACATAGATTAATGCAAAAGATTCATAGTTTAGGAATAAGAGGTGGAGACAGAGAGAAGGGGGAGAGACAGAGTGACAGAGAGAGAAACAGAGACAGAGACAGAGAAGGAGAGAGACAGAGACAGGGAAGGAGAGAGACAGAGAGACAGAGGAAGAGAGAGAACGGGAGAGGGAAAGGGAGGGGGGGAGAGAGAGAGAGAGAGAGAGAGAGAGAGAGAAAGAGAGAGAGAGCATTGAGAAAGGTAGAAAAGTGGGATAATGCAATGTCATGGAAGCCAAAGTGAAAAGGAACTCATGCTGTTAAAAGATTAAGTCAGATAAGGATCTGTACAAGGTTTTTGGATTTGACTAAAGAGAGTTGATTACTGAGGCTGTAGAGATGAATTATAGCCAAGTAATGGTTTTAGCACTCATGTTTCAGGCAGAACAGGAAGCAATGGGTAATAAGGTAATGGGGCCACTAAAGGGTATAAAGTTCTCATTGGAGAAGTTTGGCAACAGAGAGAGGATGAGAATAAAATAGCACAATATTTAGAATAGGTTTAATAGTCAAGGTCAAAAGGGATTCTTTCAGGTCAGAGAGATATTTGGGTGCTTAAAGTAAAAAATAAAATGAAATGAACCAGTGGGGGAGTGGATGGGAGGTAGAGAGAATTCATAAGAGAAAGGACAAGTATAGGTGTAGGATTCTGAAAGAGTCCAGAAAAAGCAGCATAGAAAGTACAGAAAGGGGACGGCTAGGTGACTCCTAGGGGGCAGAGTAAATAGAGCAATGGCCCTGGAGTCAGGAGGACCTAGGTTCAGATCCAGCCTCAGACACTTAACACACACACACACACACACACACACACACACACACACACACACACACACACTAGCCGTGTTACCTTGGGCAAGTCACTTAACCCCAATTTCCCTCCAAAAAGCAAAAAAAAAAAAAAAAAGAAAATACAGATAGAAAGCTTAGACCTGTGATTCTTTTGTTTGTAAGCCCCACTTTTTAAAACTTCTTTTCAGTACTAAAGTGGAATGAGTTTCATGTGATGTAAATTTCCACTCACTCAAAGTTCTCAGATAAAAGTTGCATGTTCCTCTGTCAGATAAATTTTAGAAGGGAATATTTTTTCAGGTACAGAATTTATTCTCCTTCCATTAAGCTCCACTGAAATATATTTTCTCTGTCTTGAAGTTTCCTGTGATAATCTGTTGCCCTATTGTACCTAAGAGAGAGCAGAACTGAGCTGGGGATGATGGGGGTCATGGTGGTCAGAATTTACAAGTACTTAAAATTCAAGATAATGACATTATTGAAAAATAAAATATGAACTGCCTTACCATAGAAATGTCACCAATTCTAAGACCAAAGGCACACGATTAACTTTTGAAATCAGAGTAATTTTTCAATCTACCAGTGAAGGAATCATAAGATCATAGACCTGGAGTTGGTAAGTACCTTGAAGTTTATTTAGTTCAACTCTTCATTTAAGAAACAAAGAATTTAAATGATTTGCCCAAGGCCACAGAAGAGATATTGGAGAGCAAAGCATGAATTTGAACTCGGATCTTTACTGCAACTTTAGTGTTCTTTTCATTTACCTTACTATCTACCATATACACATTCTCTAAATTTTGTAATGAAAAACAAAATAGCCCATATTCATTTCACATATGAATGATGCAGTTCTCTATTGCAGTTTATTGAAATTTATTTCAATTTTAACCAGAGGAACTGATATATATTGTTCACCTGTTTTGATAGATTAAGGTTCATTGTGAAAAGAAGTATGAAAGAAAGATCACCTAGAATTTGTGATCAGGTCAGTTTTTTATTCAAAGTTATTTCTTACACCAGGCTCAAGGCAGTTAGAATTATGTAGCTGTCAAAATATTTTTGCCATTCAT
This sequence comes from Gymnobelideus leadbeateri, assembly GCA_011680675.1. Lineage (NCBI taxonomy): Eukaryota > Metazoa > Chordata > Mammalia > Diprotodontia > Petauridae > Gymnobelideus > Gymnobelideus leadbeateri. The sequence goes on along the minus strand of WOXC01011083.1, from coordinate 5,335 downwards.
TCATAGGTAAAAGTATTAAAAATAGATATTTATCTATACCATATAAATTGCATATACATTTATGATATTGCATTTGTAACATACATTTAGGATTAATCTTTAAAACAGTATGTTTTATGCTGACGGCTAGTCGAATTAAATATCCAGATAAGTGACCTTGTATTTGATTTTTTTGAAATTAAAGTCATTTATGGCCATTTACATCAAGATTCACAGAAGTGATTAGAGCAGATCTACACGAAGTGAAGACTTCAGTCATATGCCCAGACATATTCCATTTAGTGAAAGTATTTTGTTTTTCTTTTGCTTGAATTGACTAATTTAGCTAAATTCTCTACTTTAATCTCCATAAGAAGATACCACATTTATTCTTAACCAACACTACATCTTTATAGTAAATTAGTCATACTTCTTAGGATTGTTTATTTTTCTTGAAGAAAAATATTCACCTGAATCTGAACAATATACACAACTGGTTCAATTACTTTGATTGAATTAACTGGTATTTAAAATAAACAGATGTCTATATATGTGCACATATAGGAACATCATTATATATACACATATAGACATTACATCATATAATATAGACGTCTTCAGTTGGAACAAAATGGCCAATTTTACACATAGACATGAATCGCACCAATTTTGTTCCGAAGGGTTTTACACACTCCCCAAGTTAGCAAGCTCTAAGAACTCTTAGTGTTAGCCTCTAAACCCTGAAATAGTGATCTAGCTTGCCTGAGAGAAAACACAAGGTTCTCAGACCAAAGTTAGTGATGCTCCATTCTAATGAGCTGTCTTGGTTTGACAAAAATGTGTGTGAACAGAGATGTATGTCAGCTGTTGTCCTGAACTCTTCAGCGCAATGAAGAGATCCATATGATACATTAAGTATGCATGATAATGAAAGGCAAATGAGGACAAAATATGGCTGAAACCGTGATGAAGTGGATAAAGAGTGATTATGGGTGTTTGTTCTGATGAGGTTAGTAGCTTGGATCACGACCTCCTGAGAAAAAGAAGATGGATTGTTCTAATAGATTTTGTTTAATCTAATGTAGAAATGACATTGAATGATGGTTCTTAATTAGCATCCTCCTCTTCACCTGGATTCCATGCTGTACTCCTTTGACTGGCACTAGGATTTCTATACTCCAAAAAATTAATGCAAAGGGAAATTTAAATAAGACACACTTCTCGATGCTTTGAACAAATCAGAATGACAAGTTTGAATTAGTTCTGCTCAAAAAGAAGAAAGAAAATTGACCTTTACTTTTCCTCATATTAGCATGTTTATTTTCAAGATGTAGTAATTGTTTGGAGAGGAGAAACTGTATATCCAGTCACTGTCATAAAGCAATCTACTCTTGATAGTAATAATCACTATGTTCCATCATCATTAGAATCATGGCTGTTACCTTTACTGTCATCTTCATTACTATAGTTAAGTAGAGAAAACCAGAATTCCACTGTGTAAAGATATAAAAAATAGTAATAATTTGGAGTAGCTAACAAGTGTTCAATCCCTGAGTGGTATATTGAATGTGAATTTTTTTTTTTTATCAACAGCATACTAATACTTTCCTAGATGCCATGCACATTAAGGCCTGGTCTGCTGAGTACTTTCATGATCCAAAGAAACTATATCAAAGTTGCTTAATTAGGGCAAATATTTCCCAAATTCCCATTCCCCCTCATACCCCACTGTAGCAGATTAAAGTACCCAGGAGAGTTTCATAAATTAACCTTGGACTCCTGATTTCTTAAGGTTTGTCAATTTGGTACTTAATTCTGGACAGCTTCTTTGAATTATACTTTGGCACTTTCATCAGGCATCTGAAAGAAAAAATTGTTGGGGTTTTTTTTTAATATACCGCTCAGACCTGTTTCAGCAGATAACCCTGTATCACTAACTAAATTAAAAAGACTCAGTATCTCCTGCTTCCTTATCAGCAAAGCCACCTCAAGCTGGTAATTTGGGATATCTCAGTGGATAAATGGAAAGGCAGCTTCTGATTTCCTCAGGAGATTCATACTTGAGAATCCCTGCAGGATCAGACAAATTAAGCATTTCCCTAAACCTAGCCTTTCTTTTTGCCCCAGGATAACCTGATCAAATTTCTTGGCTTCATTTTCTTTACTGGGCTAGCCCTAATGTGAAACTGAGTAGGCTCTGTCAGTTCCAAAGCCAATTTCAAAGGGAAGTCAGTTCCTTGGGGGAAAGTCAGCCATGCAAAGGCAAGATTGTGTTAATAGTTAAATCCCATTTTCAATTGCCACCAACTGTTTTACAGAAAGAGCTAGAGAGCACAGGCAGGAGAGGGAAGATCACAAGCTCCCAAAAAAAAAAAAGAAAAGTGGGGAGAGAGAGAGAGAGAGAGATTATAAAAAAAATGGAAATGGAACAAGATGCCCATAATGTTTTAGCAAAGATATCCATAAATGAAATATACATTTTTTGTACATGATTTGATAAGACACTACCTGCCATATGTTAATGACCAAAATCTTTCCCTGTTCTTCCTATTTATTTATAGATCACATAATCAACTAAAGTGCAATTAATATTTCTCCTTCTATTTATGCTTATATGAATTATTGTGAGTAGACCATAGTTGTTATGGTCTATGGTCTATGATCAAATAAAGATAATGGGAGAAATGATAGGGATTTTTTTTATTTCAGTTTCTTTTAGTCACTTTAATTTTCATTCAGGTATCATAGAAGGAGAAAAAAATAAGTGATTTTTGTCTTAGAGAGAATACTATTAAAAACATAATGACTTTCACAGATTTCATCACTTTTATATGTTTTGGAGAAAATTTCATAGAATTAAAAGTAATTTCTTTGTGAATGAATAATATTAGTATTATAGGCTAGGTCACTTATTATTTCTGGAAAAGAGTCATAGCTTTGGAATAATTCTTTTTATTTTTTTGAAAGAGACATTTGGGTCCTGAAAAGGCCTTGAGAGTAAAGATAATCCTAATCCTTAAATACTAGGCAAAAAAAAAAAGTTACTTTGGTGGCATTGCATTTACTTAACAGTAAATCATTTATCTAACTAGAAGAGAAATTCAAAGCAATTCAAACAAAAAATTCAAATTATAAATAGGAATTATTAAGTTCATTTCCTTTAAAAAAACGTATGCTAACATATGGTACAATATAATTTAATGATAAATTCTCAAGACCCCCAAAAAGGGAAAATAAGCATAAAACTCTTCCTTTCTTTCCTTCTTTTTTTTTTTTGAAGTTTTATTGATGCTTTTTTGTTCTTATACCAATTGTTTCTAGTTATATCACATATAGCAAGCCTTCCGGTTAATCTTTTCTGAAATAATAATGACCACAAAATTAAGCCAATGGAGATAACACCAACCACTTTTTGTCAGCATATGTGACTTTCCACACCCATGCTCATTATCTTTCCACCTAACAGAACAAGGAGCATCAAACCGTCATTCCTCTAAAAGTTGAAGACCAGTCATCATAATTATAAAACATTTAAGTTTATTGTGTTTTATTTACATTTTCTTAATCATTGTGTAATTATTTTACCTAATTTTTCTTGCTTCCCTCTGCTTTAATACATTCAAGTTTTCCCATTTTTCTCTAAATTGGTCATATTAACCATTTTTTAAAGATAGAAGTATACAATTATATTAACATATTGAGATTTAACAATTCTCCAATCATGGAGCATGTGCTTTTCCCCAGTCCATGTTACCACAAAATATGCTTCTTGAATAGTTGGTGTATATGTGTCCTTTTTTCCCCCTTTCTATCATTTTCTGTCTTTAATCTCTTTGACAAAGGATTCTAGTAGCTGGATCTATGGGTCAAATGTTATGGGGATTTTAATCACTTTTTTTTTCTTTTTTGCTTTTAGGAGGGGAGGGTAAGGCAGGGCAGTTGGGGTTAAGTGACTTGCACTAGGTCACACAGCTAGTAAGTGTTAAGTGTCTGAGGCCATATTTGAACTCAGGTCCCCCTGATTCCAAGGCCAGTGCTCTGTTCACTGAACCACCTAACCTCCCCTAATCACTTTCTTAACATAATTTCAGGTAGTATCCTTAAATGGGTGGACTCCTCTACATTTTCACAACTGGTATAGTAATGCATTTTTTTCTATAACCCCAATCCCTTTGAGTACTCCCTATGTTTTCTTATCTTTGTCAATTTGCCAAATTATGAGAAAACATTTACTCAGTGAAATGGCCTTACACAGAAGATCTTTAGAAACGATATATTTTGGTAAAATGGGAACCATGAAAATCTATAGCTACCTTGAATAAAATGCAAATAATTCTAGTAAAAATTGTAAATGTATGTATGAATTAATTAGTGCATTGTTTCCATTAATAAGCTTATGGTGGTGCATCATGATGGATTTTTCATTTATCTACCAATTTGCAAAGATGTAAACAAATGGGACAGGGAAGTTAATTTTATTCTTTGTTCAGATCCCAGCTATACAACAAGAAAAAAATGCAGATTATAACTTCAAGTAAGCAAAAAATTATTTAGTATGCTCAGTGGGGGAAAGATTTCCTCTGAGCTGTGGAACTCTGCCACACATATACACATGATAACTCACATGTTGGATAATAGATTCACTCTCTCTGTCTCTGCCTCTGTCTCTGTCTCTGTCTCTCTTTCTGAAAAAATAAGAACTCTAGAAGTTGGAATGATAGGCTGAATGAAAAGGAATGGAAGGTCTAGAATTTTAATAAAAGGGTAATTGGAGAGCTTCGATTCTATCAATCCAGTTTTACAGATGCAGAAACTGAAGTCCTGAAAGGTTAAGTGAATTGACCATGGACATCATCAATAACATTCATATAGTTCTTACCATATGCTAGGCACTGTGCTAAGTGCTTTAAAATTAACTCATTTTATCCTCATAACAACCCTAGGAAGTAGGTACTATTATTATCACCATGTTACACTTGAAGAAATGAGGCAGAGTTTAAGTGACTTGCCCAAGGTCACATAGCTAGTAAGTGTCTGAGACTAGATTTGAATTCAGGTCTTCCAGATCCGTCACTCTATCTACAGTGCCACAAACCTCTCTCACACACAGATAGCCACACAGTTAGGTGCCAGAGCCAGCATTTGAACTTGGATCCTCTAAGTAAATCTATCGATCTTTCCTCTGTTATAGCTTCTTTAAGCATTGGCTTTTTTATAAAATCTACTTCACAAGTACAACATAGTAGAGACCTGGAGAAAACTATGGGGAGAGACAGAGCCAGAACGAGAGAGAGAGAGAGAGAGAGAGAGAGAGAGAGAGAGAGAGAGAGAGAGAGAGAGAGAGAGAGAGAGAGAG